>JBBPDE010209808.1:0-14797 GCA_037974605.1 Nannopetersius ansorgii
ACAGATTATAGAATATCATGTGTGTTGTGCAGCCGATGATTCGCAGGATTCTCTGGGTGCTTCAGGATCCTCGCAGGATCCTTTATCTACTGGAGATGGCACCATCAGGTGCCTCGGGATGGGTAGAAAGGTAAAGAACAGAATTAGCGTAGCAGCCGTTCAGAATACCATGTGCTAGTACTAAACTATAAGGTTATGGGAGGAGTTACGTGAATGCTAGATTAAAGAAATGTGTCTTGAGTCTACTTTTAAACTGGGAAACTCACTCCCGCTTTGTAAGACAAGCACTCCCTTGCACTCCCTTGTACATAACATTGCACAAAGACAAACATTCTACTCTACCTGTGTACTTCATCTGGATACAACTGGAAACTGAACTGTATAGTTTAAGTTGGATTATTAGTAATACTTGAATAGTTTATATTTTCTTTTTACTATTTTGTACCTTTATAAGTTTTTTTTTATTATTCTTTATTCTCAGATGTTATAGCAGGGGGTACACCCCTTTTCCCTTTTTGTATTAAAATAAAACTAAGGACCTATGTTTGTGAAGTTGTATTTCATAGTACATCATAAATGTTTCCCAGAAAGGTTGATTAAATGGACTTCGTTCGGGAGCCAATACACCAAAGGTGTTAAGCTTTGATCTAATAAGAGTGTCGAGTTTGAATAAAAACCTTTTTTTGTGAGGAATAAAAGCAAATTGCTTGTTCATTTTAAGAGGCATTTCATGTTGCACAACCTACTATTGATATAGTTGTTTAAAAACACAAAAGTATGATTTATCCGATTACTCAATTAATCGATGAAAAAAAAAATCGACAGAATACTCCATTCCAAAAATATTCAATAGTTGCAGCCCTAAAAGTAGCTAATTATGATTATGAAAATAACTACAGGGATAAAAATGCAATTAGTTTATGAAAACGTTTTGTGTTATATTTCTCACACACACATCCACAGAGTTGCGGTACCTATTGCTTTGCCTACAGCAGTAAAATGTCATATGGCTTTGGCTACAGTTAAGTTTAAACAGTTTTTTTTTTAAAAGCAAACAAAGAATTTCATGTCCTATGTATTTTTTAAGTTTTTGCATTACATAAATTTTTTTCTTACAACTTTCATTCAACTTTTTTTAATTTAATTTTGACAGATACTATTTTATTCTAACACAAATTACATACAGCTGACATGCAGCTATGGTTCATCAAAACTAGTCTGGCTTAGTTTTGTTCATATGGAAAGCCAGGTGGAACCCACACTTAAATCACTGGAAATTTCTTCTTTTATGGAGTTTATTATAGAGGACATGCTTTTTCCATTAATGACCTTGACTATTTACAATCAGTTCCAAAGGATGTGGCACTGTAATATGCTGTGCAAGTTACAGATTAAATATTATTTCATTATTCAATTAAGCGGATTAAATTATTTGTTATTATGAATTGGTTAAAGATCGTCTATGTAATACCAAGGAGTTTACAAACATCCTTTCTCCTACTCACTCATACATCACACATCTCTCTCCTCTCTCGTCATGCATTTTCCAGTTTTACGGAAGGAGGTTGTCATACTACAGTCTAAAAATAGGACAGATTACATGTTTGAATGGACTGTGCAATCTGGTAAAAAAAAAAGACAGACAGAGAGACAGAGTGAGCGAGTGAGTGAGTGGATGATGGAGGGAAGTTAAAAAAAAAAATAGTTGAAAAAGATCCAAAACAATCAATCAGTAGCAAGGTCATATCTTCACACATCTGAGCTAAAGTCCTTAGCAACAGCACAGAAGAAATGTCTGCGTCCTCTTTAGAAAAGAATGAGGGAAAACACTGCATCACCTTGTTTGTGGCTTTGATGTTTAAGCTCTGGTTCTTTTGTCCTTGCTCTATTTATTTTACTCCACAGTGATTCTCCCTTTCCTTCCCTCAGCCCATCTTCACACAGACCGCCCCTCCTGCCCAACAAACTACTAGGTTTACCGCACACCTTTCTGTCTGAGGACAGTGATGTCATTAACCTCCACAGTGGCTTCTCCTCTAAGTAAGGTCACATGGTGAGACTGCCTGCTGTTGCTATAGCAACAGCACCAAAGGAGAATTACATCATGAAGCTGACTATTATAAAGCACTACAGCGATAGAGAAGAGGACGTCATGGTTTAAACTTGTAACCAGGCAAAGAGCATAAAAAAAAATCTTTTACATCTTGCTGGTGGGCAAGGGGGGAAAAAAATCAGTGCTACAGGTCAAGCTAGGAACCCTGACCCTAGTGTACACTCATAATTACAGAGAGGGACAACCTCACCTGATAAGCTTATTCATCACATGATAAAGTGAAGGATTCCCACTGGGCTAAAGGTGAAACAGCAGCATAGTGTCACCAACACCTGAACCCTCAAGAGGCTCATCAAAGAAAGTGACCTGGAAGCTCACTGAAAACATAATTAGGATTACAAACACTGTATGAACCTTAAGCTATTAAGTGATAGACCTCCTGATATATGATCATACGTTTTCAACTGCTTATCAATCCATGATTTTAAAAAAGAATACTCCCCAGATATGCAACAAGGAGCAATTACAGGCGCTGGTATGTGGAAAACTGAGACCTTGGCACCTTGAATCATCAGTCCACAAATCACTGGCATGAGTAAACAATATGATATGCTAAAGAAACAATGAGGTAAAGCCAGTGGGCATTCTCGTGGGGCAAAGGTCCAGGTAATACTGTTTGACAATCCACTTATAGCTCCTGGATACACAGAGGAAAAATTAACTACTGTATTGAACAATACTGTACATTGTGGATGGAAAACTAGCATGAGAAGGAAATTTAAGTCTCTGAACCTCTTAACCACCACCCTGAGGTAGATATTCTCCACAAAAACAGTGGCCAAAATGTCTGACTGTGATTTTGGCAGTCAAGCTTAAACCTCCTTGGGAGGGCTAGAGAGGCTGGAAAATTCTAAATATCATTAGTCAGTTCCACTGTTCTTCCGTCATCATCAGTAAAGTCTCCAGCTGCTAACAGTAACTTCTCATCTGGCCAACACCTTAAGAACTCTATACACAAAAATATTTACAATGGAGCTGCTTACAGAGCAAAAACTACAAATAATCACAGCACCACTAGTTATACAGTAACAGGGCTTCTTTAAGAACCAAGAACCTGATTATTTATAATATATTCTGGCAACTGATTGGGTTCCAAGTCATTGATGATTATTCACTTGACTAAGTAAACCATTATGACTGCCATTTCCTCCTACTTTGCATCATTACAGCACTGCCACAATTCAACGCTCTTCCTCTATAAGAAGTAGTTTCTTCTTTTTACACAGAACAAAAACACAACGGATTGTCCTAAATGGAGCATCATTATCTTGATGCTTTTCAGAGCACATTGTGGATATCATCAGTACTTAAAGAAATGCATGTTTATTTACAAAGAGCATACTCAGGTGCAGAACTGACATGTTATACACAGAAAAAAAAATAGGACAAAGCACTATTAACACTGTTTCAAAACACTGTGATATGTACTATATATTGTAAAGATAAGTATTAATTGATTTTTTTGCCCATGGTTACACCTAGTGATGCGTATCATGAATGTCACTGAACATTATTTCCAGAATCAATGTTGTCAGTGACCAATTCCTTTCCTTTGAGGAATAGTAATGTGTTATCTTAATCAACATCGTCATTTATGCCCCATTATTAAAACTCTACACCGGCAGCACTCCTGGTGCATGTCCTGATCCTGTAGTGCAACAAACAGCTGTTTTTATGCACATGCAGTTTCCTCAAAACAATTCCAAAGAGTATCAGGAACTTTCATAATCTGTCCTATCTAGAACACCTGAGACAACCATCAATCAGTGGTCAGCACTTAAATTCTTACATTAAAATACTGTAATGCAGGCCCTTTGTCTGGTTTGTTGTTCCTTTGTTTAACTCCTGGTATCTGTTCGAGGAGTCAACACCATTCACCTTGCTAACCTTTAAAATCCCCACATGGACGCCAGGTCCACCACATCCAGGTATTAGTCATGTAAGCAGATTCATAGCAGAAGTTGGGATTGTTCACAAAGTAAAGAGTTTCAATTCGAAAACAGATCATAACAAAAGCTGCTAAATTCAGTTTTTATCTGAGGGTGATTCAGCAATCACATGTGTCTGGCTTCTTGGATTTTGTTATTTGACTATCAGCTGTACATATTTGCATATCTCTCCACAAACAGGTGTGTGTGTGGTTTAACTAGGCAGAAAGCAGAAAGCATAACACACTACCATGAGTGTTCACCAAATGCATGCTGAATTTTGCATATGTACATATAAAATATATGTATAATATTATATACTATACATAAATATAACAGTATATGTATTAACAAAACGGTATATATATTATTGGGTTGTAGAACTCTATAAACTATTTATAAACAATCTACAATACTCCAATGGTTTCAAATACAACCTAAATGTTCATATATAAAATAAGGCCATAAGGCCAGAAATAACTGTGACAGATAAAGTATTTTATGTGGCTTTATGGAGCTTACTTTATATAAATGAACATTACTGAACTTAAAAGTAAAAGCATTATTTGGACAGGCACTGAACTGTACAGGAGAAAGAGAGGTCTAACAGCATGTAATAATACACAATGAGCACTCATCAATGTAAGTGTGAAGAGGATAAGCTGCACTCCTACTCTTCTACAAGTCTATGAGAGCCAGTGCTTTAGCTTGAGAACTTCTGCAGACAGCTGGAATTTCAGGCTGCTTGGACGGGTGCTAAAGATAACCACAAATTGTGCAGTAAATCTCAATCCAAAGGGAAGAGAGTGAACTCCATTTCCCTCTGCTCTGCACAGTTTCATGCTCTCAGCCTCAAATCTGAGGTTGAAGATGTTGAAATTCTTGATACTTGGTGTTGTACAGAAGGTCTATACAGGAGTTAATGTAGCTTATATATATATGTATCAGGAATATATACATTATATGAGCAGAAGTATTGGGACACCTGACCGTTACACTAACAGGGACTTTAATAACATTGCATTCAAAAACATAGAGCAAGACAGACAGTTGTTCCCCCATTTACAACTACAAATTAAAATCCTTAGTTGTCCAAAATGTCTTGGTATGCTGAAGCATTAAGAATGCCCTTCACTGGACGTAAGGCCTAGACTGAACCCTGAAAAACAGGTGTCCCCCAATGCTTTTGCCTTTAACTAATCATAGCAGTCTACTAACTAAAAACTCATTACTAGTGCTAATTAAAGCGAAACTATGATTGTGAAACTACGGTCACGTTAGTGACATTACATGCTTAAATGCTTTTTTATTCATTGGATTACAAATACTGATAGCTGTTTGGATAGCCACAATTACAGTATCTTTCACATGGAATTCCTAGACACTGTTGACTCATCCCTTGTCAAACACAAAGAAACCTATGTATACAAAACACACCTCCCAGCCTGACAAAGGCTAAAGATAATACAGAGCACTGTTAGAGTCTACCATGTCCACCACATCATAAAGACAAACAAGGCCTGTGGGTACAGCAGAGCAGATAGAAGGGCTGTAATCCTGGGAGAACAGCCCAAAGCATGCCTCTCTAATCCCATCCTGGGGTGGAGTCAGCATTAGCTTACAGGGCATATAGGCCAAGGAGCTCCACTGACAGAACCATGGCAGTCTGTTGACCAGACCCTTCGCCCCTGAGCTAGATGACCAGCGCTATGGCCTCTTTTCCATTAAACTACTCAATCAAACCATCATACAGAACCACACTAGAAGGTTCTAGTCAGGCTGTCCAACACAGTTAAAATAACAACAGCACATGTGAAGAACAGTCACAACTTGAAAGCTTGGAGCAAGTTTGATGACTCCAGTGACATAAGAGATACATCATTATTTTGTATCATGTATCTCTTTTGTATCATCACTTTACAACTCATTACTACTACCAATTCTTAAATCGGTGATAGGTTTACAAAAGAAGCTAAACAACCTCTGAGGCCAAATCTCAGGCTTGGCCATGCTCTAAAATCTCCTCTACTCACACACACTTTCCTCTGGCATCTGCATTATCTACTTTCTGTCAGTTCCTTTCAGATTCCCTGACGATTCCTGCCTAATTCACTCATGAAATTCTGTAAGCACATCTGAAGACTGAACAGTGGCTAAGCAGCTGCAAAGCAGTGGAATAGATGCAGCCTTTTTAGCCTAATTTTCATATAAAAATGAAATGGGGCACACCATGCCAAGACATGAGTCTCTAATATACCAAATAGACCAAAACTACAGCCAATATGCCAGTATGTAGTCTTACACAGATGTGGACCACAGAAAGCAAATAACGAAGGTCACCAAATCCATTCATGCTGTCTACATCCATTTATTTTCAAAGTAAACTTGGAGATGGTTGCTAAGGAAGCGTTCACAAGAACGAAGGGCGAGAGTGAGAAAGATTCATTCCGGGCTCTTTTAAGAGTAGTGGGCTGTGGGTGGTAGCGGGCTGGCACGGCACTCTCTTATCTGAGCAAGACACTCAGGGTGCTGAAGCATTCTGGGAAACAGACTGAGAGGCGAGGGTCGGCACAGGCAGGGGAAAGTTCTTTTCCACTCTCCAGTTTTAAAGATAAGAGGAAAACTCGGCCCATGGGTACTTTATAAAGAGGCAGCTGAAAAGACATATGATACAACACTGGGAAAAGTATGGCTTGAATGGATAGGTCTAGGGACCTGAGACTGGCCAGCCACATGGAGAGGGGAGTGTTTTGGACTGAACACCACTCTATTCTACAGTCTGATGCGAAAGGAATCGCCTGCCATACCTGGTGTTAACGTATCTTTCTGATCTGATCATAAGAGGATAGTGAGCCCTACTGCCATTTACACCTGGCCTTTATGTACTCTACTCTGTTAGACTTGCACACTTCAGATCTTGTTTATACATGCATACATTTGGATATGTGAATATATATATATATATATATTTCAACTTTCTTGATCCCAGAGGAAGATGTTCCAAAGACACACTATAAACATATAAAAACACAAAATAAATAAACAAAGTTAAATAAAATGTAAAAATGTTGAAAAAATGAAAGAAAACACACGTTATAAATTTCTATTCTCCATAAATTTATGCGAATATATTTCCTACATATTTTTTTTCCTTCTAGCTTTTCATTTTTTCTTTAATTTAATGCACAAACTCACAGATCTTTCAGGAGCACATTTCCTTTCATGTTGTACTTGTGACAATTAAAGAATCAGACCGAAATGTACCACAAACCTTTGCGTATGGACATGTGTAGGCTGTTACAAATGAGGAGACTGCATGGACTGCTAACAACTTGTAAACAAGCTGGAGAGAAGGCGGAGAAAGACGTTAGGCAAGTGCTGTGATGACACGGTTGATTAGGCTGGCCTTCGTTTCCGCCGAGGACACACTGGGGTTCTTCAGCACAGGTCTGGTGACAGCTAACCAAGTTATCCTTAATAACAGAGCCCAGCGAGGAAAAAAAACACAACAAAAAACAAAACCCTAATTTAACTTAAATAAATACATAAATGTAAGATGAAATATCATTATTTCAAGCAAATCAAAGCACTAAGATTCCCAAAGGTGAAGATGTTTTTTAAAGTGTTTGTGCTTGAGCTTCAACTTGTCTTCTTTGACCTAGATCACAATTTCACCTAGATCAAACAAGAACAATCCAATTAATTGGTTCTAGGACATAAACTTTATCTGCCAGTCCTAGACAGTGTGAGACAAACTGAAGAAAAAGTTGAACAACAAACACAAACACATGTATCCCACCTCCTGAAACTTTCCCATCCTATGACACCAACTAATCTGGGAGAGCAAGACAGCACATATTTGTTCTGAGATTTGTTCTGAGAGCTGTTCTGAAACTGTTGCTTAACCAACACAGTAGCTAGTTATAGATGGGTCCTGTCAACTGTTAGCCAGGTGCAAACTAAGATGACCCTCATCGTGACCCTCAGGCTCTTGTGCAGCTTAGCGAGGATCATGCAGAGATGACACAGGACGTTCCAGCATGACACTGACTGATTATCCCCAGTTCAGGAGTTATCCATAGCTATGTGCACAGGTCACAACAACCTATGCATGGAGCTGAACTTCATATAAACCCCACATTCTATGCCTGTATTGATATTGTATACTGTTTTCATTCAGACAAGTGCGGCAGCGGTTGTCGACTACACTATACGTTTGTCTGCATTTTTTTTTCTTGCACTGTCTTTAATTCTCTCTGCATTTGTGGTCTTTTGGGGTTCTGTTTCTGTTCTTGTGTTGCACCATGGTCTTAGACACGTTGTTTTGTTTAACTGTGGACTGTGTGTATGGGGTTGAAAAGAAAATAAACCTACTTGACTTGACTTAAACAATAACACAAGTATGACCTATGAAAAAAAAAATCAGATGTAATTTCTGTAACCAGGGCCCACTGACACTACCACTGTTAAAGTGGCTAAAGATTCAGAAGGCTGCACCATTTCAGACAGGACAGAAAATAAAGTTACATTTAAGGCAGAATCAACAATAAGAAGTCAACTTCAACCTCAGAAAACAGTTCAAATCAAAATTAGAGCCAAACCTGCATGCTTTGGCTATTTGACTTAGTTTAAACAGTGTTTGGCATTTTAATATCTTTCACCTACTTAACCTACTTTCACCTACTTAATCTTACATTAGTCTTTTAGAGAAAAGGCACTAATCAACCAGCTTAATTATATTTCAGTTTTGTATACTTATTGTTAAACCATGCTTCACTGACTTGTTATAATACTGAAGTGCTACTGTTAATTTGTGAAATGTGGTAGTCATACCACTATTTGTGTTCATTAGTTAAGTACATTAGCAGTAATTTATTTAATTGCCTATAGTATTTATATACACCTCTCTTACTGACCACAGCACTTTGTGCATTTAGCTTTGTGTGAATAGTACAGAGTTTTTCTTTGACTAAGTGTGTGAGACTGTGCAATCATCACAGCAGTTTTCTCCAGGATCAGTAAAGTTTTATGATTCTGATATATAGCACAAATATTACTGGGTCTTACGTTACCTTTGCAGTTACATTTTCTGTTAATTACCTATTTTTTCTACAGTGATGCTTTAGTTACAGGGGAACATGGAAATACCACACAGGAGGAAAACACACTGCATATTTATGGCAATACAGCAAAAATGTATTGATATTTAATTGGATGTACAAAATATTCAATACAGTAGTTCTTATTGGCTTTTGTGATGACCTTTTTACGATACAGTGCTTGGCTTAGTCATGGCTATTGGCTCTAGAAGTGTGGCCACCAGCCATGACTAAAAACAGCAAAGAGGGCAATTTATGACTGTGCACAACAGCAAGGTGCTGAGCAAGAGATAAATCTGTAATCACAGACGACAAGAGTTATAACACGTTTGTCTTCTTAATAACAACTTTAATCATAGCCTAACCTCTCTTGCTGTTTTTAGGAATCATAAAATTCCAGTGTTGTATTCAGAAGTCCACAGACATGAACAGGCTGCAAGTGCCAGCACAGTATCACACATTCAAAACCGATTTAATTAAACAGGCCATGCTAGCCCTGCCGAACAGCTGCACTGGCCGCTCTTCCCACTGGAGCGGTCCAAGGTTCACGCCACTATCTAAATGCAAACGCCCAGCCAAACACAAATACTTTACATTCAAGGGTTTCGGTGAAAACAGAAATCACTGATTAGATTAATTGCTTCTGAGAATGTATAAAACTCACTGGAAGTTTGACCTACTTGAGAATTTAAATTCTTATCACTGATAGAACAAGCAAATCCCACAATGGATGAGTGAAAATTGGGGTGTTTGTGCCCAAAAAGAAATGCTTAAAAATGTTTATGCAGTGAGCAATTAATTTTACATTTTACAGGCATTTATGACTTAACTGCATATAATGCTTTAGTGCTATGTGTGCAAACTTTGAACAGGTTGCAGATTCAATACTGAGTGCCTATTTTTTTTGTTAAGGAATGCTTTGTTTTAGATTGGAAACTCACAAAGAAAGGCATGGCTCTTTTCACTAGTCTCTCCTGTACTAAAAAAACAGTAGCAATCCAGTGTTAACCTTTTTATTGCTGTTATTAACTTCCATTTGCTGTTACTGAACTTGTGCAACACGTGTGTGCTCTCCTTCACAGTCTCTTGGAGCTCTGTTTCCGTGAAGCTTCTGTTACGGCCCCTTGGGAAAAGACCGCGCCGCGTTTGAAAATCCGAAAGCCGTTGGCTGCAGTAAATTCCTGAAGTCAGAGTAACCAAACAATAACAGGCACAGGTTGAACACGCTTCCTTTTAAGGCCAGCTGAGTGCCCAGATCTAGGGCAATCACTCACTGACAGATTCCAGAGTGTTGGTTAGTAATTATTTGTTGAAAATGTGGAAGACGGTTAACTGTGCTACCCTCACCCAAAAAAAACACAAAGCAGCTACTTTTTATTTCCCCCACTATATGCATTTAATTTTCAACTTCCTCTGAACCGCAAAACACTGTCCCCAAGCTCCCTCACGTGTAGTAAACCAGGTCACAAAAACAAACTGGCACTCTTTCTCACAGATGAGTGCCTTTCAAGAAAAGTCAAACATCTAATCTCAGTCTGGCCTTTAGGGTGGTATAATCAACGGTGTTTGAGCTGAGTCAGCAGGAAACTCTCTTCTCTTCCCTTTCTCTCTTTCTCTCTCGACATTTCCAACTCACTGACCCGGCTACGAGGAGGAGGGAGAACACTTTTGTCTCATCCTACAAACGTCTGGCAGTCAAGACAGTCCCCTACAAACTTAAATAATAGTTCTCTCATTAACAGTGTGCATCTCTCACTTATTTACACAGCTGCACAAATCCGGGTTTATTTCATTAAAAAGAAAATGTTCATTTGGTGCTTTACAGTATGTGTAAGTTAACACTTCCAGTGAAAGCTCCAACACATCCATGTAAACAAGAGTGTCTCCAGGCAACAAACAACAAATGGAATCAATAGCCATTAACTGCAAGAATATTAATCTCCATAAGGTCAAAAGCTTTTGGGGCTGTGCAGGAAATGTCAAACTGCAATCTCATTGTCCATTACACCACTAAAGACAGTCCATACCCTAAAAGTGTCCATGCCTGGACAGAAGTAGATGCATGGATGCCATCCTACTCAGAGGTCAGATAACAATGCCTCGGAAACCTAAGAGTGCTCTGTGTTATCCGAGCCAAGCATAATCAGTCATGAAAAACCAATACTGCTACTGGACACATTACCAATGGCAATAACACTGTCAATATAATACCATGTTGTCTCCACAGACCAAAAGGAGTTGCTCGATTCTACTGTCAGTGATAACATGACAAGTCTTGCTTTACTAAATGGACAAAAGTATTGGGACAGACCTCTTAATTATTGAACTCAGATGGCCCCTTATTTCCACTGAAGGGCAATCTTAATGCTTCAACATACCAAGATACTCTGAACAATGCCATGCTTCCAACCTTGTGGAAACGGTTTGGGGAAGAACCTTTAACTATTCTAGCATGACTGTGCCCCTGTGCACAAAGCAAGGTCCATAAAGACATGGCTGGATGAGTTCGGAGTGAAACAACTTGACTGGCCCTCACAGAGCCCAGACCTCAACCCCATCCAACTGGACCAGAGATTACGAGCCAGGCCTTCTCGTCCAACATCAGTGCCTGACTTCATAAATGCTCTACAAAACGAATAAGCACAAATTCCGACAGAAACTCCAAAATCTTGTGTAAAGCTTTCCATGAAGAGTGGAAGCTGTTATAGCTGTAATGGGGGAATCAATAAAAGTCTGTTTTTGAATGTAATGTTCCTAAAGTCCCTGATGGTGTAATGGTCAGGCATTCCAGTACTTTTGTCCACATGGTGTATTCTGAGTATGCACAATAGAACAGAAACAAGTTGGTGGAGGAAGGTCTACTCTGCAGTCAGTGGACACCAACGTGAACATGGAGCAGTATGTAGAGGCTTCTAGATGGTCAAATTAACAGAAAACAGAGGATCAGCATGCAGCTGAAGGACCATGTTTTGAAAGCACAAGTAACACTGAAACACTAATTCCAGCCACATTCCCACCAATGCAGTGTTCAAGATACCAATGAAAGAGAAACAACTGATCAGAGATCAGTGGTCAAGGGGCTGATGTTTCCATGTCCTTACCTTCGTAGATCCTGCAAAATCACGACTAGGATTTACAACATCGTTCGATACTTCGCCTCCACATGTATCCTAAAGACGTTTTCAAGCGATGACATATTGATCCCGTGTGCCGATATTTCCAAAAAAATTGGTTATTTGTTATTTAAAGGAGTGCCTCCCCCTCCTTCTGTTTATCCACATTCATACTGCAGCAGAGAGGCGCTAATGACTGACTCTCCGAGGAGCAGCACGACGCGGCTCCAGGCACAAAAGAATAGGGGTGTACAGAAAACCTTGCAGTTGAAGCTTTCTTAAACGAGCAACTACATAGCCCACATATTCAATTCTACGTAAAAGACTGACGTCAAAATCATTTTATATTTTTTATCTTTCCGTTATTTCTGAGTAAATCGTGAATTTCAAGACGCTAACAGATTCGTGCCCCCCTTCTCCCTCCAAGTGAAGCGGTACGTTTTAACTAGTTTAATCTGATTGGTTTATCCCAGTGACGTGTAGGCGGGCGGTTACACAAAACCAGTCTATTCACTTTTCAGCGGGCTACAGGTCCACAGGCACGTTTTAGCTTCAGAGTTTGGGTCGTCTATTATTAGACGTAGTATAAATAGTTATCCAATACTAAAAGCTTATATAGCAGTAAATTAAGCTTGGTCTCTGGTGGAGGAATCTGGAATTTCCTTAGGATAGTCTCCTCGACATACAAACAAGACTCAATATACACGACATGGACAAAAGTATTGGGACGCCTGACCATTATACCAACAGGGAATGACATTGCATTCGAGTACATGTATGAGGTCAGGCACCGATGTTGGTTGAGAAGGCCCAGCTCGCAATCTCTGTTCCAATTCACCCCAGAGGTATTGGACGGTTTTGAGGTCACGGCTCTGTGTGGGCCAGTCAAGTTCTATCACACCAAACTCATCCAACCATGTCTTTGTGGACCTTACTTTGTGCAATGAGGCACGGTCATGCTAGAACAAAAAAGGTTCTTCCACAAACGGTGTCCACAAAGTTGTCCAAAATGTCAGTATGCTGAAGCATTAAGATTTCTCTTTATTGGAAGCAAGGGACCTAGCCTAAACTCTGAAAAAAACAGGTGTGTCCAAGTACTTTTATGCATGTAGTGTACACCTTATCAGCTTGTTTCAGTCATAAAACACTGTCTGGTTTATTTCTTGAGAAAGCAATTACGTACTCCCTGACTTTCCTGCTAATGCTAGCAACTGAAATAAACTGTTTCTAAATACATTTTCTTGATGTGACATTGCTAGCTATTCAGTTTGGAGAATCCGTCCAAAATCAAGATTTTAAAAACATCCAACCTAGACAGCAGGCAAACTCACTGCACCTGAAAGTACTTAAGACAACTTGTCCAATAAGAGACATTTCAACAGAACTTTTTCCACAGGCATTCATTCATTTACTGTGTCGTTATTTAATGGATTTTATGGAAAACTTTAAAAGAATAATAAAGGTTAAAAAAAGGTTAAAAATGTACACATTTTCTACAATTTTTCCATACTGCAACATAGAGTCCAATTTTTGCTTTGTCAGTTTACAACTGTAGTTGTGCAGCTAACTCAGTAGTCACCAAAAAATAAACACCCAAATCTTCAACCTGCACAGTTTGCCCTCTGTAATTGTAGACATTTAAATTGTTGACGTTTAAATTTCACCACGTTTTACAGTTGCTACATGTATATGCACAATTTTAATTGTATCCTTCAGTATTTAACCTAAGAATTTCGGTCGCTAATTGTGTTATCTGGAAGCTCCTTTGCTCTGTCAAACTACAGAACACATCCTATGCCCCTTGCTCACCAAAAGTAATTTTAGCAACACTGTTCTAACACCCTGCTGACAATCGAAACCTTTTAAAATGCAAGGCTGTAGAGCCTTTTGGTGTGCATGTATATGTGCATTTTCATTTTCACTCAGGTTCAAGACCACCTACTTGTTGCTGCTTAATGTCAGCCAAATGATTAGAAGAGTGCTGTAGACAGAGACCAGGCCTTGTCAAACAGAGCAATTAGAACAGATTGACCCTGGACACACTGAACCAGAAAGACCTCAATGATTGCATCTAGTGTTGTATTAGGATAAATGAGGAGTGACTGATGACCCCTCATCAAACCCTGTCACTCCTTTTGGATTTAAGGACCCATTAATCATATAAACCCAGAAAAGCCAATAAGACTGGGAATCATGTTTTCATTGAAATGTATCACCCCAAGACCAAGATCTCCAAACTAAAATGATAACACCAAATTTGTCTTCTTGAAGTAAAGCGATGTGGACTTCCAAGTCTGTGAAGGAGGTCACTGCACAGAAGGCCATTAGATGTCAAAGCATTTTGTGGTGCACATATCTAGTAATGAACTTAATCTTGAATGTGACTCAAAATGATAAGCAGAAGATAATGTAGTAAAAATATCTTTTATCTAACAGGCCTCTGTACCAGCGGTCCCCAACCTTTATATTGTCACGGACCGGTTTAATATCAGAAACTATTTTCACGGCCCGGCCTTTAAGGAGTGGCAGATAAATATACGTATT
>JBBPDE010209822.1:0-14796 GCA_037974605.1 Nannopetersius ansorgii
GAAAAAATTCAAACATATTGTGTGTTAGGGAAGTCTAAGGAGTAAAATGCATGCACTTACTTTGCAGGGAAAAATTTAGGATTAAACGGGTTAAGTGGGTTCTGAGAAACAGCATAGGTCTTGTTTTGTAAGGATTTGCGTTATTGCATTTCATATTACTTTAAGAGACATATAAGTAGCCTAAATCTTCTTAGAATCTCCTTATCTTCTAAATCAGAAATGTACTTTAAGTCCTGTAATGCATTGCCTTCTCTTTATGTCTATTATAGCAATATCAGCACTGTAAAAGCCGCTGCCAGCCCACCTGTTTCCACTTGCTTGGTTTATAGCAACCAAGCCCTTCATTACGCCTCTCGCAGGAGACAGACAGTGGGTGCAATACAGGAAATCCTTTTGAATAAAAGATTAAGAGAAGGGCTGGGTGGGGAACTGGGCATGGAGCACAGTCACGGGTTTCAACAGTCCTTCAATCTTCTTCACTGTAGTCAGTATTTAAACAGAAAAGTAAACAGAGGAAAGGCATTTTACAGTAGTCTTGGTCTATTACAGGAAATGGACAATAAAAAGATATTTTGCTGATAAACAGAAATCAAGCATACATATGTGGTTGTCATTATATAAAAGGAAGTGTAAACATTTGACATCCAGTCAAGAAAATCCCTTTTGATAGTCAGTTATGTTTGTATGCAGGTGTGTTATAAAAACTGAAAAGAAATAGATTTATCTCTATACATTTCCTTACCAAAATAAGCAGACGTGTGTGTGTGTGTCTCTCTCTCTGTGTGTGTGTGTGTGTGTGTGTGTGTGTGTGTGTGTGTGTGTGTGTGTGTGTATTTGAGTGCCTGCTAAGCTTCTGGCCTTCCAGTAAAATGTGATGGCCTTTACAGAGCAGACTGCCAGCCTGCTGAAACTTGCGTGACTGACATTGCAGGATATTAGTCATTGTTTTTCAGTGACGTTCCTCGATTGCTCCACATCGGATTTATGACTGTCCTGTCATTGGGTTCTTTGTGTCGACACATCACACATTCTTTTTTTTTCTCCTGTTTGGACTGTTCCTACTTTTGCTCAAAGCCCAGCTTGATCAAAGTCTGCTTCAGTGCAGTTTCTTCCACAAACCTGGCGTCCACATTCTCCTGTTCCTCAAAGGGGTTCAGAGCTACAATACAAAAATATACACAAAGCATTTATCTATGCTGTGAGTTTGTACTTTATCACAGACACATGTTTTGTACTGAATACCTTGCTCTTCCATGTCTGAGAGGATGCTGGCGAGGTAGGTGAGTGGCAGAAACTCAGGCCTGAAGCACGTCTTATCTCTGTCCAACTGTACAGAGCTCTATGAAACACACAAAATTTAAAGGGGGTGTCATTTTGCTGCTGAGGTTTGGGTCCCCTTAGAAGGACAATAGTGTCTATTGACATGCTGTTGTCTATTTCACGTATGCCACCATTGCATGGCATGACCAACACAAAGCATATTTCTTTGAATTTCTTTAAACATGTTAAAATGTTCACACAGGCTGCCTGAGTAGTGAATACAGACAACCTTATTTTTACAGTGAAATAAGCGAACAACGAACAAGAGAAAACCAATGGAAACCAACTTTTTCATGAAAGCTATACAATGAATGGTTTTGTACTGCATACACATTTTCCTGGCATTCGATTAAAGAGCTGTTTCAGATCCCATGCTCCTTTATGTATTATGTGTTTATATAAGAAGTAACTGATTTGACTATTCATCCATTTGATAAAGGTAGGGAGTGTAGTCTGCAGAGCTTGCCTGAGTGCCGTGTGTGAGTGAAAAACGGATGTGAGCTGTAGCAGTCAGTCACGCAGAGGCAGTATGTGTGAGACAGGCATTATGATGAAATATTTATATCCTGTTGGGAGTGGTCCCTTCCAGGAAGATAATGCCCATATCCACAGGACACGAGGGATCACTGAATAATTTGATGAGCATAAAAATGATGCCCAGCTGGAAGCCACAGATCATATAAATTAATTGTGTCATACAGCACACTTTTCTGGAAACATCTGCACTTAATGTTTCTACAGTTTTTTTTATTTGTCACCCAGCTAAACTACCAGTCAAAACGTTTGGACACATCCTCTCATTCAATGTTTTTTCTTTGTTTTTATTATTTTATATATTGTAAATTAATACTGAAAACAAACAAAGTGATGAAGAAGCATGTGGGATTATGCAGTAAACAAAAAAAGTTCAACAAACCAGAATCTGTTCTGTAATAAGGTAATGATGTTTTTTTACTTAGTTCAGTGGTTCTTGCCATAATGTGGAGTAGAACCGTAGTGGAACAGGATCAGTAACCGTGTACCAACCCAACCATCACAACACATTAAGAAGACAAGAAATTCCACTAATAAATTCTTGACGAAGAACATCTGTTAATTTAACACCATTCCAGGTTGATTCCTCATGAATCTGAATGAAAAAATGCCAAGAGTGTGCAAAGCTGTCATCAGAGCAATTAGTGATGTTTTCAATATTAATATACAATGTAGTCAATAATAAATAATAAATTGTTGTATGAGAAGGTGTGTCCAAACTTTTGACTGGCAGTGTACATTATCACAAAATGTTTAGAGAGTTTAATGTAAAGTGGAAGAACGAATATACTGTCCGTTCTGCTTGGACCAGTATGTTGCACTGTACTAATATGCTTCCACTCATCCAGCAAAGCAAGCCGTTTTTAAAGCTTTTTAATGGATTTGTTGATTCCTTTGTAACCATTTTCTGTTTTAGTTTCAATATGATCTAGTAAGTCGCCTCATTACTGATGTCATGACCAGGGACTAACTGGGACTGGAGGTTTTGCAGACTGATGAAATCTGCTGGCTCACCCTCATCTTGGTGTATTTCTCCAGTCGAGTTCTCACGTACTCTCTGGAGATACAGGCTGAGCTGATAGGGTGATCCCACAGCTGAGACACTTTTCTTTCCATGCGCTACAACCAAAATCAGCAAACACACATGATCATCTGTCAGTCAGCTCACACAGCTTCGTGGAGACACACTACTTTTGCACTTAAATTCCAAATATTAAATTTTTTGCAAAAGAATGTTATGTTAAACAGTTTCACAACCACTCTGGCTGAGATGAACAACACAAACTTCTTTTTAAAGCTAAAGGCACTTTACATTCTACACTTTTTAAAAGCAAAAGTAAAAGTGAAAGACTGGTACTGGACAGCTGCATAAACAGTGAAGACAGATGAGAGCCGACTTTCTGTAATTCATTAAGACACTAATTTTCGTGGTGCTGTCAGATGTGAGCATGCAGACTTTACCTCAGGAAGTCTTTTCAGGACACTGAACTTCAGCTCTTCATTTTCATCACTGTTATCTAGGTCTTCCACAAGAATGGATGAGGACAGCAGATGAATGAAGAGAAAACAAAAGTCAATTTGTCCTTGAAAAGATCTAAGAAATGTTTTTCTGACAAAATCATGCACCTCTGTATTTAATGTGTGTGTGTAGATGCATAAAATATTGAGATAATCCATAAAAATAACATTTAATAGTAAGCCAACAGTTAGTAAAAGCAGGTAGTAAGTAAAGATTATAATCTTCATTTTACATTCTGGTGACTTATCCAACTCCTCCTTTGGACACAGCCTGTGATTTTATAGGAAAACACCATTTTTACAGAGTTGTTTTGGAATACCTGTCATAAGGCGTGAGACGAAGGGCTCAGTGAGTTGCAGAAATCCGTGATCCACATACTGCAGGAAAGTGTGGCGAGGTAGGCAGCGCACGCCCAGCACGGACAGCAGCGTAGAATAACCTGCACATGGTAACAAGCCATTTTCTATTGAGGACCACAAAGTGTACTCCAACACAGTTATGGTCTAATATTCACAAATAAAAAAAGCAGTCTTTAAACTCTCTGGTATCTTTGAAGCATGTTCTAAATTAGAAGTGTTTCATGAACTTGAGTGGTCCCTTCTACCTGGTGGGAGCGGCAAACAGAGTCCTTCAGTGGCCTCCAGAATACGACACATCACATGAAACATCACCCAATCCTCTGAGCTGCCCTTCTGTTTACTAGAGAGAACGAACATTAACATTTACGGCATTTATCAGACGCTTATCCAAAGCGACTTCCACTCCCTACCTACAGGGGGCAGTCTCTCCCTGGAGCAACTTGGGGTTAAGGGTCTTGCGCAGGGACCCAGTGGTGGTGTGCTGGAGGTAGGATTCAAACCTGTGACCTCTTGGTCTGGAGGCAAGTATCCTACCCACTGAGCTACCGCCACCTCACAGAGGTGACTGTCAAATACATATACAACAGATTTACCTCCATTACAGGATTCATGGTCTCACGCTCAGTACTCACAGGCAGAGCACAGTAGGTCCCAGCTTCAGCTTTAGCCACATAGACTCCAGCATGTGTCTGACTAGCTCCAGCTACACACAACACAAGCAGGAAGATTTAATACAGAGCATCAGAAAAACATCCTGCAGATCCTGATCAGCAAACACTTTACTCAAGAACACCATTTCACACTCTTATTGCTTCAGTCTTAGTTTATAACACAGGTCAACAGGTCAAAATCACCAGAGATAAGTTTATGTGGGTTTTGTAGTGTTTTTCATATGCATGCAGTTTTTATTAAATATTTTTTAAACCAATATTTTCAGTGTGAAGTCAGACAGGCCACACTGTGGCTTAGATATAATGATCAGTGTCAGGCAGACACCACTGTTTCTTCAAAAACGCTCAGCATATGATTATTATATGATCATTATACCAACTATCATGCAGTATAGAACTAGCTTCATCACGAAAACAGTATGGGTGGGGAAAAACTAAACACAGATTTGAATTCAGCATGAAAAACACTACAGAACCCACAGAATCTTATCTGTGATGATTTTGACCTGTTGACCTGTGTAATAATATTCTAAGCGTTTTTGAAGAAACAGTGGTAGCTGACTGACACTGATCATTATACCTCTGACACAAAAAATATATATTTTTTAATTCAAATATTTAATAAAACTGCATGCAAGTCTATTACAAATCTAATATTACTCATGAAGCAAAATGTTCAAGTGACTGAAAAAAAGAGCAGATCTGAAATCAGCATGAACAACTGGTTTAGGTTTTTTGATGATTTTTGTTGACCTGTTTTATTGTATTGCACATGTCTGATGAGTTACTACAGGGGCCACTGATTTTATCAGCAAATCACTTGTGTTTCCGTAGGTTTTTATTCCAACCCAGCAGGAGATCAGCTCCATACAACTTATCATTTATAGTTCTGACATCTACCTGCTTCATGTACAATATATGGCTGAAACTGGTATAAGAAGATACTGTGTAACTGGAGAGAACTCTGAGAACATGTCCCCCCTTGATTTGATGTCAGTGTGGTGTAAAAACTTGTGTCACCTAAAACACAAGGCACGGATTTATAAAGTAAAGTACAGGATGTTAGACTGAAAGCAGGAGGCACTTCAGCCTTGGTCCAGTCTTCAATTATTTCATAACAATTTTAAAGACTGAGAGTGGAACTGTGCTCTTCTGAAGCTAAATCAAATCAGATTGTTGGCCCTAGGGTTGCAGATGTCAACAAGTCTTCCTCCCAGTAAATATTCACTTTCTTAGTTTTAACAAGCTCTGTACAACTTTTCATAAAAATAGAAACGGTTCTATCCTTCAATGGCAGGTACTGGACATCTCCTGTGGGAAACAACTATGAGGGATAAAATGACTCATATTTAATTCCTGTTTTTACTGAGAACTACACGGGACCCCAGGCCTTCAACAAACTCAGCAAATACAGTTTTGGCATGCACCAATCATACATACAGACTTTCTCACATCCTCATGTTCTGTCTGCTCTGCAAAAACAGGATGTGTCACCACTAAAAACACATCCTCTTTGGTCTTTGTGCTTCAGCGCAGAACTCTCTGGTGTTAATTGCAAAAAAGTCTATCACCATTGTTTGTAAAGCAGGTAGATGTCAAATGCCCGGTGTACACTGTAGGATTTTGGTTGTCCCAGATGCTCCTAAATGGTGGTCCTACGTCGTACTGAGAAAGAGGTTCAATCATGCTTTTACAACCAAAGTGAAAGTGACCATTCGGTCATACGTGAACACACCACTGCACACAGTGTGAACAGCACGAAATTCTTCCTCTGCATTTAACCCATTCACCAAGTGAAGCAGGGGGCAGCTACGAACACAGCGCCCGGGGAGCAGTGTGTGGGGGACGGTACCTTGATTATTTTATTTTCTGACAATGTTTGAAATTTAGGGAGACCTGTTATGACATACATCTACTGACAAGCCATTAAAAATGCAACATTAAAATGTATTTATCAACAAAATTAAAAAACAGCAACGCTGGTAAACCGGTACATCACCCCTTCTTTGGATTTTTCTCAGCATTAAAACCGTGACTGCCAGAGTACAAGTGATCTTCGATTAACAAGAACCAGCACAGGCTGATAATGTGCTCTTCTATACTAACTTGAGTTGTATCTTACAATTACAACATTTTGTGCCAAGGTTTATTAGATCCTTGTCATACAGTGTGATGATCTTATGGAATTGCTGAAATTGCAAAGTCTGTAGAAAATATAATAATCCAGTAATGAAAAATGTAATGTCTGAAGTGAGCTACAGGGAAGGTCTGTCAATTCAGCCCTTTCAACCAAAATGTTAACATTGTATGTTACAGTAACAGCCAAAAACTAGTAGCAGTAAAGCTAAAAGTTGTTTTGAGTTTAGTGATGCAGGAGTGCGTTCTCACCAGTTTAGCAACATAGTTCACGACGAGCATTTCAATCTTCTTCTTCCCCAGACGGGGCAGGTGTCTGTTCAAGTGCTCCCGGAGTTTTTCCACCATCTGATCAAGAAAAGTTACTGTCTAAGAAAAGTCATGACATATGATATAATTGCTTGGACTCAGATAAATCACTCATTAAGGCTATTCTGTAGTTCAAAGCATCATACATAACAAATCAAAGGGAAACAGAACACCAGTCAGAGTCAAAACCTCTCTGCCAGAACCCCATCCATCACTGGAAAGGGATCCCTGCAGAACCACCACTGACTAGATATTATTTGGATGGTGGATCGTTCTCAGCCCTGCAAGAAAGGCTGTCATGGGCTAGTCTGGAATAACATACAAGCAAAATCATTCTTGTTTCTTTTGGCCCCAACCACTGAGTGGCTGTGCCAGTAAATACAGAATCCTGATTCTTGATGATGTAACTGACCACAAATACAATTATATAACAAATATATTTACTGCAGAGCTCTAACCCACGACATCACATCAAAGACTTCCTCGATCCCCTGCAGTTTGGAATCAGTCTGCTGCAGTGACAGTAACACTCAGAAAACACAGGAGATGTTTTAATGTCCTTTTAATACTTTGGGAGATCCTCAACTAGGAAAAACATGAACTACACAATGAAATCACAAAAAGCTGTTATTCCTGTGAAAAGTGAAAAAAATTAAAGCTTTTACTGTTTTTTCAAAGCTTTTATGGTGGTATTGAGTCCTAAACTCTTCCATCACTGTCTAGTTTTTTCTTTTGCTCAAGTCAAAACTTTGGGACTCTCTACACTCTCCTCAGCAAGAGCAACTTCTCATCCATAGCAGACTTACAAGGGTCCGATGTAAGGAAGCATGTGATTCTGCCCCTCCCACTCTGACCAATATATATTTTTATTACCTTATTTATTACTGTCCGAAGTCAGCACACCGTCCAAAAAGCAAACACATCTAGCATGTCGTACTTCAGAAACTAAACTGTGGAGTCATGTCATTGTAAATACCCTGTATGCTGTAGGTATAACTTTGGTATCTTTTTCCAAAGGCCCTATTCTGTCCATTTATGAAAGCACCAACTCCTCCAAGACTAATTCCTCATGCACACATTTATTTATACTTGACACATAAGATGAATCTGCTAAATAACATCCACCTTGTGAAGTTTCTGACACTCAGGTGTAAATCAGGTGTAAATACTGACTAGAGGTCATCGGTTTTGTTAGAGCTGAGTGAGAAACTGTCACCCACCAGGCCCACAAGCACCCTCTGTTGTTGGTCCTCCTCCTGGAACAGAGGAACCAGTCTTTTATCTGCAGAAACACAGAGAGTAAAACGTCATTCACTGCCCCCCTAAACAGCTCCGTCTTGGTTTATCATTTTTCCTGTGGTTTCCTGTCCCTCATAACTCGGTTTTATGCTTTTTGCAACAGTCAACACTGTGTGATTAAGCAAAGGCAGTGCAAGTGAATGGGTTCAGTATGTTAAGTGTGTTTATATGCAGAGAAAATATCTAGTAATTTCCAGCTGAAGCTAAAGTGGAGGAGGGAAAAGGGGCTGATTAAATGGAAAGAATGAGAGGAGGAACTGGGAAATTTCTGGTTCTTATGCAATACTCCTGCACCACTCCTCTACTTTCCCGAGTGCCTTTCCGTTTTTTTCTCTTTTTGTTTCTTTGACGTATTACTAAGAAACATGAAATGCGTTCTCTTGGGATACAGAACATGTGACTCTGAAACTTTGGTCAAGGCGAAGCAAAGAACATCTGCTCCAGTCAAGAGGGGAAAAGTGCCATCGCTACAACAAATCTGGTTTACTACAAAATGCGTGTTTTACAGGAAATGTTTCACTTACCTAAACGCCATGTGTCTACCATAGACAAAACTCTAAAGGAAACAAGTAAACAAGAGGACTTTCAGGAAGACAAACTTTTCTTTTTCACTTACGAGGACATATAACAAACCTAGTGTTAAAATGTATTATTTGTCTTAAACCAAATCCACCTGTGCAAAGTCTTACAGATGACCTAACATAGAAAATATGCTTCTTTGTTACTCCCCAGTAGATAAGACCAGGATTAATAAGGTCAGACTACGTCTTTATAATAAATATTTGCAGTATGTTCTGCAGTTCCACACTGATGTTTCTCCTTTACAGTCTTGGCAGTCTTTTACATGGCAACATGATAAGTCTGTATCTTGAATTCTTGACAGTGTTTCCCCTTCTCCCACACACACACACACACACACACAGAGCACTCTTCCCATGCTGCTCTCCACCTACTTTTTGGTGTTCTCCTCAAGGTGTCGAAGGTAGTTCAAATATTTCTTTTTCTCTGAGTTCTGTAACAAAATGATGTTTCATTACATAAATAAATAAAACCTACTATTTAACTTCTACTGGCAAAAAGACCTTCATAATCTCATGTACCCTTTAATGCCACTTAGTAAGCACCGTTTACTAGCCCTGTCCACACTCTTAATAATTGGACTAGTACTGTCACGGTTTGGCCAGTGGCCGGTAGGGGCCACTGTTTTGATTTAGTTTTGGGGCTTTTATTTTGGTGTTTTGTTTCCTGTTTCACGGTTTCACCTGTCTTGTGTTTACTTTAAGTGATTATGTCTTGTGATTGGTTTTCTGTCTGTGTCTGTGTAGTATTTAAGTTCAGTTCGTATGGACCAGGGTTATCGGTCCATCGTCCCACTCTCATTCCTGTTTCCTGTAAATGTATCGGCCATCAAGTCAGGTTTGTTTTCATGTTTCATGGTGTAAATAAAGAGAGCACAGAAATGGATGCCTGCCTGTCTCTGGGAAAAGTCACGGCAGCGGGTTCACCCCCGTACCCAGTAAGCATTATCTGTTACAAGTTACTATGTTTTATAAGTTGTCCTCATCACAGGTGAGTCACCATGACACTTTTAAAATGAGGTCCTGAAACACTGACAGTTTTTCTCTTTCTCTTTTTCATTTCTCCTTTCTGAGACATCTTTTCTGAGCAGCTAAAAGAAGAAGTCACTTGACCAAAAACAATAGTCTAGGGGTAATATATAAAACTACATTTTCATGAACAGCCTGTTATTTCTGTGCTTGTTTTGAAACATTAGCAGTTATTTACAAGGTGAGCTTAAAGGGTACACTTTCATCCCTAAACCTTAGAGACAAATATAGGAATAATCTTTGTAAAGGTGAACTATTCTGTCTCTATTTTAGGCAATCAGTAATATTTCTGACTGAACAACAGAAAATATGTTCCAGCCTGACAGTGTGGGTCCTTCAACCCATTTCTGTGATTTGGGGTTTAATGGAAGCTTAGTATGTTTAAGGAATGTGAGGCTGCAGCACAACAGATGAAACAATTCTGTTTTTGAAGGAATAGGTCTATGTTTTATTGTAAGTTGAATTATTATGTTTGCTTTTTAACATCACTTTGCACTGCTTTGTGTTTACACTCCATTTTCTTCAAATCATCCTCAATTTTTGATATGTGCTCCTTTTCAGAACTCTGTGCATGATTGTTTGTGTATGAACAACACATTCAATAACAGTACAATGGTTATATTTATATCAGAATGAACATAACCCACACTTTTAGAAGGAGAAATATCTACAATGCTGTGAAAAATAAATGAAAACAAAAACACTGACTTTTAATTCCATGAGCTCTGAGTTAGCATGAACAGTCATTCGTGCAAACAAACTGCAAAAAGGCAAATCAGACCATCGACACATGATTTGTGTGTTTTCCTCTCACCAGGGCTTCCTGTAACTTGGTCCAGTCACTCTTGATCTGGGTGGTTCGGAAACGAGGGTTGGGAATGACCTCAAAGTACTTCGTCCTCTCGATGATCCACTGCAGCTCCTCCCAGTAGCCCTGCAGACTTTTGCTCTTTTGCACACAATACAAAAACAAGAGTGTGAATCAGCTGGTGGCTGAGTGTTTTCTGAAGGTCAGCAGGGCTGAATAAGCAATACTACAAACTTCATACAACTGAAAATCGTATGCAATGTTAAAATATTATATTACACTTGCAGTAAAGACAGTGTTATGGGAGACTTTTTCATTTAATGAAACAGGGCATTTGTTGTATATAATATCCATAACATTATATTATTCGGCTCATATTTTCTTCATGTTGTCTTTATTTATGTACCTTAGACATTAAATCCTCTGCGGTAACAATGTTTTGCTCTCTGCTGCCATCTAGTATTCTTTCTAAATGCTGCACTTTAATGTCTCAAACCCATACAGCTGTTTAACACACTCTAATCAGATGTAAATTAGGGCTATGCTTAGAGTTTACGTTTATGTTTAAGTATGGCGTACTACCTTCCCTTTGATTACTGGCTGAGCCAACAGCTCCGGGGTGCATTTCACACCTGGGATAGCAGTCAGGGCTACAGGAAGTTCCTGAAACACAAGAGGAGTTAATTTTAGAAATTTCTACAGTGTGTGCAATTTCGTAGTAGTAATACAGTTATAGAATATCAATAGGTCAACACTTGTAAGCGAGTGGCAAATTATACCAGTATAGTTACACTATGTGATGAAAAATCTTAGTTAAGGACTGAGCTGTCAGCTCATGGGAAAAGTTTAATACTGTAATTAAGGACAACCTTAAAAACCATATCAACATGATAACAATGCATGCTTTATTAATAGACTCCACAACTAATTATTCACAGGTGCTAGTTTTATGAAAAATGACCAGATAATATTCCTGGTTAATTTCTGTGTACAAGAGCTGATTACAGTGATTTGTACTTTTTGACGGCCAGTGAAGCTAGACAGGGGAGACATATTACATGTAGATACACTAAAAATCTTTTTTGAATGATCATTTTAAAGGTGAACTCAATTACCTTTTTCTCAAACACAGAAGAGTATGGCAGCACTTTATCCAGACTGAGAGACTGCTGATAGCAGATTCTGTACAAGGAGGCTAAAATGAGAGAGGAGCTGTTCAGTATCTCATATAGTGCTGACTCATTAGTCACTGAATAATGTAATATTTGGTCATAATGGAGTTTAAGGCCAAACAATAACAAACAATGCATACTGTCACCATTTGTTCCAATGTTTGTTGATGTATTCATTGCACTTTGGAAAAGTAGAACATTCATTTTTACTGCACATAACTGTCTATAAATAAATAACACTGCAAAACTGTATTTCTCTGCAATGCTTATTCAGGTAGACTAAGTTCAAATCTCTACATTTTATAAATGATCATGTATTCTCTTAATAGTGCATCTTAAAAAATATATAAGGACACACAGTGTTGATGGTGCACAGTGTTGATGGTTTTCAGCCAGCTTGATGCAAGTGAGTGAGTGGCAAGTCAGTCTGTGATGTGCTTCTCAGTCTAAAAACATATACACCGAACAAAAATATAAACGCAACACTTTTGTTTTTGCTCCCATTTTTCATGAGCTGAACTCAAAGATCTGAAACATTTTCTACATACACAAAAGACCCTTTACTCTCAAATATTGTTCACAAATCTGTCTAAATCTGTGTTAGTGAGCACTTCTCCTTTGCCGAGATAATCCATCCCACAATGCCACAGATGTCGCAACTTTTGAGGGAGAGTGCAGTTTGCATGCTGACTGCAGGAATGTCTATCAGAGCTGTTGCCCGTGAAACGAACGTTCGCTTCTCTACCATAAGTCTTCTCCAAAGGCGTTTCAGAGAATTAGACATTACATCCAACCGGCCTCACAACTGCAGACCACATGTAACCACACCAGCCCAGGACCTCCATTCCATTTAATTGGGATAAATGCTTGTTTATAAGTAAAGACCTATTTTAGATTTTATTTGGTGGGGTGAACGTATGTACTTTAATAAATACAAAAAATCCTCCCTTATCCCTAATCCATTACTAATGCGTTAGTACTACCTCTTTTTTCATCTTTTTTCTATTTAGAAAGACTGTGGGTGTGCTCAATATGGAAGAAAAATGAGATCCATAACTTAAAGTTCCAATGGAAAAGTAATAAAGATAAAATAAAAAGTCAAACAAAATAAACAATGTCCTTATCAATAGATCAGCAGTTCTTAAACATTTTTAGTCACGCAACCCCTTCTACATCCTGACCAAGCTGAGGTCACCCTCACCAACAAAAAAGGGACATTTACAGACTGCATCAGTTCCACAACAGCTGGTATCATTAAAAATGGAGACCACGCCCAGGTTCTGAGACGCACTATTTTCAAAAGGGGAAAAAGAGTTTAACTATCCATAAAAATACTTTTTACAATTTGAATTTAAAAAGATTCATATGAAACTAATCAACAATGTTAAAAAAATAGCAAAAACTAATAAGCCACAATCCCCTGAGCAAAGGGTTTTTGAGAGCGAGGAGAGAACTTGGCCCCACACAGTGACAGATTTACAGACACATTAAACTATATCATCAAGTTTAATAACGAATAAAAATAATTTACTGTTATTTATAAGGATTTGAACACTCAAAGAGAAGTGTCCGATTAAAAGAGAGCAGTTGATATTTTACACTGCAGCAATGTTTCAGCAAAGTAATAAAAGGTGTGAGCTGTGGAACAAAGAGAGTAAATGGGGATGGCAAGGAACCATGTTGTTTAATAAAAAAGAAAGGGTCCATGGAGTGGATCGGAGGAAGTTGTCAGTGGTCCTGAATGGGAATAGCTATAGAGAGAGAGAGAGAGAGAATGACTGTGCAGGCTATGGGCAGATAATAATTAGGCCTGAACACCCTTGTTATGTTATCTGTACCTCTGTATGAAACACGGCTGTAGACAGTTTGAGCCTGAGATCTCCGTATCCAGCCAGTATAGGCGGGATATTAATTATAATTAAATATCTACTGGACATACTTTAAAATGCTTTTTAAAAATTTCCACCATTTTAATATTTTGTGCACCCCTAGAGGCAGTCTGTACACCGCAAGGCTGTGTGCATCACACTGTGGAACACTTAGAAACAGATGATGAGGATCACATTTTCATTTTATTGCTTGCAACCTGGACAAAATGTCAATGGAAGTAGCTTATGTGGCCTAAATATAAATCTTTCAGGGCCTGTTTCTCAAATATCAGTATCATCACTGCAGACTGCCAGCTAATCAGTTTATCAGTCAATGATTTTTGACTTTGATTGTCAACTAATCTCATAGGGACAGCTCTAAGATCAAATTCTTACACTGCGTTACATTTACATTTACGGCATTTAGCTGACGCTCTCATCCAGAGCGACGTACATCAGTGCTTAAGAATTCCAGGTTTCTTACCTGAAAAACAGCTTAAATCTGAGTCAACTATTTAACTAAGATACTGCAGTCAGAGCATCTATACAACAACTGTCAAATAATAAGTAGCCAACACCTAACCCAACAATACATGAGCCTTAGAGAAGAACAACATAAGTATTAGAGAAGTCAAGGGATTTTTTTAAAAAAGAAATAAGTAAGCAGTAGGAAAGGGACATAGTTAGTCACCAAAGTGCTCCTTGAAAAGGAGTTAGTGCATATAAATGCCACACACTCTCTCTCTCTCTCTCTCTCACACACACACACACACACACACACACACACACACACACACTCTCTCTCTCTCCCTCTCTCTCGCACTCTCTCTCTCTCTTTCTCTCTCAGTATTAACACACCCTGTAAGATTAAAGGGAATATTTTTTTTATAGTTTTTCTGTATATAATTCTAAAGCTGCACAAAAGATGTCAGAAATGAAATTCACCACGAGTGTGCAATATGTATAAACAAATATTCTGTGTTGTTTTCAGCATTTTAAATCTGTTTCAGTTCCAAGGAATCTTGTCTCGTGGAAATAACATGCCAGTCAGTAAGATGCCAGTTATTTTGGCACATAGGCAAAGACACACAGATACACAGACACATGGGTATACACCTGCTGAGAGAGAGAGAGAGAGAGAGAGAGAGAGAGAGAGAGAGAGAGAGAGAGAGAGAGAGAGAGAGAGAGAGAGAG
>JBBPDE010209831.1:0-14794 GCA_037974605.1 Nannopetersius ansorgii
ATTTTAAATATATAATAATGGGGTATCTTTAAAATACAATAATAAACGTAAATCCAGTGTGTACTCGCAGCTTTATTCACAGCATTTTCATAACAACGAGCCGACAACAGAACACGGGTAACATCCACGTTTTTTTTTTTCTGTGTAGCCCGCAGACCAGAACCACATGACCCACAGCCCGGTACCGGCCCGCAGCCCGGGGTTTGGGGACCATGGTGTAAAGGGTAGCTGGCCTTTCAGTTAGTGTAAAAAACAGAAAAAGGCTCTGCCTGAATTCATGGTGTTGTCGCAAATGAAGGGGAAACATGATCTACACTGATGAGAGAAAAGAATCCCAAAAACAATAAGTCTCAAAGAAACACACACTCTCTCTTAAGCGCTGCTTCTCGCTGAGTGATTTATGCTGCAGGTTACTGTTAGGGCCCAACACATTCCCTTGCTCTCTGTAAACACAGGCACCACACACGTGGGCGATGGCACGAGTTGTTGTAGCCGAGCGTGTTCGCACACATCCTTCAGGCTGGAAAACAGACAGGTGTTTGTGCGTGCAGGGTTGTTATGGTCAATGTAAGGACTACTTTGCCTTCTCCCTCAAGAGTAGAGTTACCAACATTTTTCTTCTCTCTTCATTGTAGATGAGCCAAAGTACTCTTGAATTTACAGCGCATACTTAGGCGGCTAGCGTAACAGATTAACAGCACTCAGCGGCCTCAGGTTTTAAAAGCAGCGTGTTTTCAAGGTTGCAGAGTCGAGGCACTCTAAGCATGATGCATTCGTCCTCTGGGGTCTCTTCTGTACAATGGAGGGCTCTGGCATACAGCAAGCTCAGAATGAGCTACAGCCTGAGCAAAGGATTCATGCAGCACTTCGCCAGGTTCTGCTACTGCCTCAGAACAGAATGTATCACCAAAAAGCAGCCAAAAAGGCCCAAAGTACATTCCAGTAGGGAAATCAGTCCTTTCTCTCAGTCTGTGTGTCGTGTGTGTGTGTGTGTGTGTGTGTGTGTGTGTGTGTGTGTGTGTGTGTGTGTGTGTGTGTGTGTGTGTGTGTGTTTACACGTATCTTTCAAAGCTGGTCAAGTCTGAGTTCAAACTAAGGGAAAATAGCAAAACTGCCAAAAACAAGTGAAAAAGACGAGGGGAGATGTAATGTGGCTCTTTATGATTTCACTCCAAAAATATTCAAAGGTTTAAAAGGAGTGAATGCAGTTTAATTAAGAGCTTAGAAGTCAAAGTAAATCTCCCACAGCTTCAGAATCTAAATATCATGACAGTAAATTATAGCTAGATGTTCCAGAGACTACAGCCCATTAAACAGCTTCTAAATTATAAGACACTGGTTGTTTCGATTCTGCTGTTTCCATAAATTCTAGAAGACATTTCTCAGCTGGAGATCAGCACCATGGTGCTAGACTAGTTATTCGCCCTGCAAACACCTTTACAAGGTTATATTCTTCCAGCAAATTGCTTTCATAAATCTAAGGTTAAGCTCCTTCTTAACCTCCAGGGGGCTACTTCCATTTTCTCCAACTCAACTTTTTAAAAAAATTTATCAAAAAGCATCTTGCCTGAGAAAAATATAGCTACCAGAAGGTGCATCAGGAGATGCAAAATGACAGAATATACAAGAAGGTATAAAAGACAGAGTCATGCTTTATACTGCTAGTCAGTCTTGATTTAAAGCATGGTTTGTGATTACAAAGATTGTTAGTAATTAGCAAATTTGTAGAGACAGTGGATTTCTATGTACTCATCCAAAAGTTTTTGGTTTGGGCTCTCCGCATGGATGTATCTTTTCACTGTGTTACATTTTCAAATTCCGTGATCACTAATGGGAGAGGGAGGCAATCCATTCCGATCTAGAATAAACAACCAAAGCCACATCAATCACGATGAAATCTGGCCACAGCACTATGAACAGTTTAAGCATGCCAAAGCTTTCCACAAAGGAATTTTAGGGTTTTAAGAAAACATATCAACATTACTGTGTGTATATACTGCGTGTATACATGAGATAAAGATAAACCTTTAATTGTTCAACAAGTGGAAAGTAATTATAAAATTAACCAATCCGTATCACTTCATGATTCTATATCGGCCAAAATGTCCTTTTTTCATCTCCACTTTGCTAAAAGGTAATTCTAAGCTCTATAAAGGTAAGTAAGTGTGATGGTGTAGCAGCAAAGCAGATGTGAAGGTGTCAGGTTCTGGGTAAGGGTCAGCGGTCATCACTCAGAGTGGCTCTATGGCTACAGAGCGCAGTCTGTGAAAACCATTTCCGTCCTGTAGACAGGGTGTGAAGCAGTGGTCAGCTGGAGGACGCTGAACTCTTACGGTCCCTTGAGGCTCCTCTCACACTGATCACGGCAGGATATGAACGCCAAAATCTCGAATGTGTGTCCCCGTCCGGCCTGAGACTAAATTACCATCTACACCTGCAGAAGAAGCGTTCTCCAGCAGCACACAGAGAGGGATCAAATGGAGATGACATATAGAATTTTCAAGCAGACTGTCGCCTCTGATGGAGGGTCCATGGGTTACTGTTCTCATTTTAACAGAAACGTTTTCCCTCAGCTTTTTAGTTATTGCCTTCTTAAAACCATGAATCTTAAGATTTATTATTCAGGAACTTCTTTGAATTATTCAATAATGACTATAAATGTAAAATGCAAGTTATGTAGTTATAAGAGTGAAAAATTTCAGTGTGGCTCCACAAAGTGTGGGCCAGTGGAATTTCAAATATTAAAAAAATATAAAGAGGTAACTTTTTGTTGTTGTTGTTTGGGTTCTTTATGTAAAATATAAAACACATAGGTATCAAGCTAGAAGTTATACAGGAGATGTTAAGGTAAGCTCTGCTATAAAAAGAAAAGGGACTGGGCTGCTAAAGTCATCAAAAGGAAAGTGAAGGAAGGGACAGAGATCAAGGGTTGATGGACCCCAATTCCTTACACATGGTTTTTTAAATAGTTCAAACAACTTTATGCAACTTTTACAGAATATTACACAATATTACAATGCCCAATTTTGCCTCCGGGTGGTTAACTTAACCTCTTTACCCTTAAAGTGTTGAAGCTGCACATGATTACTGAAAAGTAGAATATCAACCTTCCAATAAGAAAGCAGAAGAGACAGAAAGGCAACATGTTATGACTGTAATTGCAGACAATAGACACCACCAGAGGGCAACATCTACTATTTTCAAGAGGTATCACAATGTTTTTGATTGTGGCCAGATCAAAAAGTATTGTTACAATATTTAGTAACACAAGTCCATTCCATCCTTTATCTGCATTCAGGTTCGGGGCTGGGGGATTGGGGCTGGAGCCTATCCCAGCTGCAATGGGCGAAGGTGGGGTACACCCTGGACAGTCGCCAGCACATCGCAGGGCCACATATAGAGACAGACAACCATTCACGCTCACATTCACACCTATGGGCAATTTAGAGTACTCAATTCACCTATTCCCCAAAGCACGCATGTTTTTGGTCACTACTGTTAATTTTAGTCCAACAAGTAAGGCTGTGCTTGTAAAACTGGAGCTACTCAAGTTACGCTAGACCACTGCAACAAAACATTCACTCTAGGAGTGTTAGCTAATTAGCTAGCAAGCTATTATATCCCGCAAGTGGTTCAGCTAGTCTGTGAACTGTAAACAAATGGCATAGACTGTGCATTATGTACGCTCTCCACTAATTTAATTACCTCCTTGCTCTCGTATTTTGTTGTTGCTGTTGTTGTTTGTTTGTAGTTCCCCGATATAAAGACATACATCACACAGAGGCAGGTAGCTCACACTTTGCTAGCAAAATCAATCAACATTATCAGTTAGCTAGTTGGCTAGTTCAAAAGTTATAGTGTTTAAATCACCTACGGGGTTAACGTTTCTCTCAATATCATAAAGTTGATGTGACATAAATTCGAGTTTATGTAGACAATAAGGCATGCATCTTTTAATCACATACCTGTTGTCACTTTACATGTCGCCATTATCTTCCACTATCTTGAATTTTTTTAATCACACTGAACTAATTGGCTCTTGCATGGTTCTCATTTGCAAAAAGCTGTTCGCCATCTCAAATTCTCATGCTAATGTAAATTTGCACTGATTTCACACCACCAGTATAAATTCTGCACCACCTGAAAGACAGCAATGCAAAATTCACTGCAGTGAAAGTATACCTTTAGCAGGGTTGGCTAAACAGCGTCAGCATTATTAGGTCAACACAAATTAATATGAGTTACAGTTAGGATTAATTATAAAGTTAATCAAAAAGGCCACAGCATTGTAGGTGTGTTAATATGTATCACCATGCATTTGAGAATAACAACAAAAAGAACTAGATCATGGCAGCCTCCTAAACAACACACTTTTACTCCACACATTTCTAATGCATTTCTAATGGTGGTGTATTATTTTTTATATACTATTTAACACGTAGTGTGTTAGTGTGCAGTTAGCATGCAACCTACCTTTCACAGCACCAGTGCTTCACATTACCATTGGATCTGATTGTTTTCCATTACATTTTGAATTTCAAATGAGATCGAAACTACAGCAGGGTGTCGTGGCTAACAATTCAGCCAAGGTGTTGGAGGGAGTTGTTATGCCTAGTGTTATGCCCTAAGGTGTAAAAGCAATCTATAGTGTCTATACTACATAGGAGCTGGCAGCACAGGAAAATCTTTGTTTATGGCATGGAATGTCTGTGGAAAATATAATAATGGATTGGGTGTCCCAGCCTGGTGTTAGGACCACATTTTGCTGGGCTGGAATTTTTTTATTAAGCCCAATCCAGGTCCAGTCCTAAGGTTTTTTTTACCCTACTACTTTCCATTTACCCCTCTGGCACCACAGCTTTTGGGGTAAGGCATTGTTTTAGAATGTCTGCAGTATGAAATTAGTCTAAAGTGCAAAAGCCAGTTGCAGTCTCTGAAATGCCAGTAAAGTTCAATGTCACATAATAATGAAGTGATTTTACCAGATTTTGCTGGTCATGCACAGTCTAATATACTGCACTTAAACCGGTTTGGTTTTACTAACTTGTGGAATATTCTGTAGGACATCTGGGGCTAAAGGCTAAACCAAGCAACCCCAGATATCAGGAAGTAATTCAGTAGGCTGGAAAAAGGCCTTATTCATGTCTGACTCCAAGTTCATGGTTATGGTATTCTCCATGTGGATAATGTGTCCTGGAATCCACAGCTATGCATTGACAATGCTGCTAATCAGGCCTGACGCTGGGCTTCCTGTTTGCTAGCGTTCAACTGAGGAAGGCAGTGGGTATGCTGCCAGTGGGCACAGCCGCTAAAGACCAGAACACTCAGATGCAATCAAGCACAAAAGTCCAGCATCTGAGAGGGAGTGCTTCGGCTGTTGTCTTTAGAACAGCATTTTCTGCAGCGACAGCAAAAACCAGATCCATGTGTTGTAATTCTAGAGAGATAGCTGATATAATTTTGGAAAATCAGTTTGGCGGGTAGCTGTGTTGAGACAGTGTCTTAGTGAACTGGCTTTCAATCAACTGGCAGAAACTGGAACACATTCCTGGAAAGAGCACTATATCAGCAGAGAAATGATACTCCAGAATAGAGACTTTCAGGAGTGGGGTGTGTTGCATTGTCTTTGGACAGGAACTGCCTGACCAGTGACAAACAGGCCAAATCAGACGGACTGCTTTATATGTTACTTGACTCTGTCTGTTTATCTTTGTGATTCAGACAAAGCTACGATATAACCCATTCATGTCCAACAACTAAATTTATGAAAAGGAAAATAGCACAAGCTCAGACAGCACATGGACCAAAGAGAGGGCATTAATGAGCATAAAATTGCCAACAAATTCACTTAATTGCAGAATCCTGGCACTGGCGCAGGAACTTGGCATTAAACAGTTACAATGAGATTACATTAGGCAAGCCATCTAACAGGTGAGGTGAGTTTGTCTGGACCTGCTGAACCTCTGAATTTGAGTAAAACAGGTCTTTGAGGCCTACGAGAACTTGTGAGAAATTCACATTAGACAAAGAACACAGTGTCTGTATGTCTGTCTTTCCTGCTCTCTGTACAGTAACTGTCTTCAGTATGTGTGATAATACACATCAGGAGTCACACACTTGGCAATGCTGTTTTTACTATAGCAGTAATAGCATTTCTCACATATTTGCGCTCGGTTTAGGACAAAGCTTTCATCTTTAATAACTCCCTTAATAGTTTTCACATATATACATGTATGACATGGTTTTTTTCTGAGAATGTGGTAAATTTAGAAATTTCTAAAAAAAAAAAAAAAGGAGACATCATGAAGTTCTGACATCATGGAGCATCTTGCAGTGTCTAGTCCTGGTGTCTAGCATCTTGCATTAGGTCACCTAATCAGATTGTGATAGATAAGAAGACTGTAAGCTGCAAGAGGAAAAGTGCAAGTCTGCTATTTCTAGCCACTACGGTTTCCGCACTGACATTTAGATCTGTCCCCGTATTCATGAAATGTCTCATAGTAGAACTGCTGATTTAGAAACTGTGTCTATCAGCAATGGAGTAGTATATAAAGGGAGCAAACAAACACTAGACCAGCTCTCCTACTCTGAAAAGCTCTGTGAACACTGACGCAGATGCAGTTTCACTGTGGAATACAGTGAGGTGGAATTTCCAACCTCAAAGCACAAGTGGGACTCGTCTGACCGACAGCTCCGTGCCCCTCAGTGGATATTAGATCTGAACAGCTGGTTTACAAAGATGTAACCAACTTCTGTTTGAAACATCATTCTCCCCTAAAGAGGATGATTCCAATCATGATTAGAATGACTGGTGTAGTGTCTAAGCAGGACATCTGCTTAGGAATTAAGTCCAATTTGTTGATCCATCAGATATTTACTGTAAATACTGTTAAAAATATTTACATTTACGGTATTAAGCAGACACTTTTATCCAAAGCAACTTCCATTCCCTAACTACAGGGGGCAGTCTCCCTGGAGCAAACTGGGGTTAATGATCTTGCTCAGGAACCCAGTGGTGGTTTGCTGAAGGTAGGTTTCTAACGCATGACCTCTTGGTCCAGAGGCAGGTATCCTACCCACAAGGCCACAGCCACCCCACATACAAATCTTACCACTTCATACCTCTAGAGGGAAGCAAACACTGCTTGAGATATTGTCACCTGATTACTAAGTTTGTCTGCAATACATATAATATTGACATGTTGAATATCCAGATAAGGACAGTGAGTATTTGCAGGAAATGTAATTTATGTCTCAATCAACGGCAACAGAAAACTGGGCTCAAATCCCTTCTCAGAATAAGTCTTTGTCTTGGCATACAGGACCAACACTTACAGGCCAATTACAGAATCCACTGAGCACACTCTTAGGATATTCCACCAGCCTGCATAACTGAATAGTTAAGATACACCAAAGGTATTTAGAGTGTTTGATGAGACACTGTAGAGAAATATACTGCTGTTTGTTTGCTATTTAATGGTGGCGATAGGAACCAGGGGTTGCAATGCAGATATAACCACTTAATTTACTATTTCTTTACTATTCTTTACTAAAATAACCAGTAAGGCAACTCTGGTCCTTCTCATGCCCTTGTGTTGCCAAAACAGCTCTGACCCATTGCGGACCCATAGATAAGTTGTGAGGTGGGGCCTCCTCATGATCGCATTGCAATCTGGGGAATTTCGGAGGCCAAGTGAAGACCTTGAACTCTTCGTTATGATCCTCAAGCCATTCTGGGACAGTTTTTGCAGTGTGACAGGACACAATATCCTGCTGAAAGAGGCCACTCCCATTAGGGAATATCATTGCCATGAAGGGGTGTACCTAGTCTGCAATAATAGGTAGATGTTTCGTGTCAACAAGATCCACATTAAAGAAAGGGTTAGCAGCAAAACACTGGCCAGGGCATCACACTGCCTTTGATGGCTAGCCTTCCTCCCATAGTGCTCAGGTAAGCAACACATGTACATCCAGTCATCCACAATTAAAGTGATTCATCAGACCAGGCCACTTCCGTCCATTGCTCTATGGTCAAGTTCCACTGCTCACATGTGAATTGTAACACCTTTGCTGGTGGACAGGGGTCAACATGGGCACTCTGGCCAGTCTGTGACTGTGATGAAACACTTAGAGTTCTGACGCCTTTCTATCATAGACCGCATAAAACTTTTCAGCAATCTGTGCTACCAGGAGCTCCTCTCTAGGATCAACGGGGTTAGACTTCAACCCTGTTGCCAGGTCATTGGTTGTATTTGAAACTATTTCATGTAAAACATCCTTTAAGGAAGCGTTTAGATGCTTCAGACATCTGGTTTGCATCACAACAAAAATCCTACTCTCTGTCTCTGAACTAAATGGCTCATTTAATGGCACTCTATATGACCTTACATCATAACAAATGAATAATGCAGATATTCTAAAAAGAAATACATTTGCAGTGGAAAAACATTTAGGCTGAAAAATATCAGAAACGAAAATCTGCAGTCATTATGATCTGCTCGGCTGCTGCTACTCCTGTCATTTTCATTGTGAATCACTGGTGTTACTGCAAGGTCCACTGATCTTTACAGTCCCCAGACAGGCAGCTACTGAAACCTGTCCAAACCACTAAATCACAAAGGCCTATGCTATTCTGCCTCTCTCTCATATTGGCATTTGGCAGAAAATGGAATATTCAATAGAATAGCTTCATGCAGTCTAGACAGTCTTCCCATCTTATGCCTTACAAAAGTTTGGAGATAGAAAATATGGACACGTAAACTTCACTTTAACAATAAATGTGTTCTACAAGCTGGGATTAAATATTGTCACTTTGAAGTTACAAAGTTTATGACTTAAAAGGCCCAAACCTGCAGGATGGAATACTGTAAATCAAAGAGTGTGTGTGAGTGCAGTATAACTATTTCACATAACATAGCCCCAGTTTAAAGACTGATCATTAAACAGTGTAGGAAAACGCTGACTTGCATGAATTCCTTTTTAATAATTTCCTGACATAACTCACAGTTTCGCTCTGAGGTATATGCCCCATGTTATAAGAATGGCATTCATCCTCTAGCACTGGAGTTTTACTCAATACAGTGTCATTTCTCTTAAATGAAAACTCTGCTGGTCTACTTATCCCTGACTCTAGACCCTTCCTGAAATCTTTGTTTCTGTTTGTTTAACACCTTTGAAAACAGCAGCCGCCTTTCACATTGTGAGGATATTTCATTAGTAGTGGACCGAATGGAACAAAACAAGACTGTACAAAAATAACACACTAAACAAATATGTAGTTAAAGAACAAGTTCGTGTGTCATCCATAATTAATTGTGGATCATTTGATTTAGCGCACTGCAGTGTGTGAAATGTTAAATAAATATCATTCGTACCTGTAATTTATGATCATTACTGGTGTTTATATCCGTTCCAACTGATCAGATGTCAGAAAATATACATGACGATATACAGTACAGTATTAAAATGTTGGCTATATTGCTCATCCTTCCATTAGTATAATTTTTCCATCTCCTATTGTCAGTAAATGCTCTGGAGCTATATATATATATAGAGAAGAAAATGAAAAATGTTAATCTGGCATTTATCTAGGAATGTCCAAGGTGACCTAAATGTGTTACATGCCAGGACCCCAACAAGTGGAGCGAGAGATGCAATGAATGACTGAAGTTTTTTGGGCTTTATCTACCTCACTTTGTCTTTGGGTTTTCAGGGGTTAACAAACCAGGGGAACAGGGAAACAGCCTTCAGACAACAAATGCCTCAAAAGCCACAAGTCAACCAGGGAGTCTGCTGTTTTTCAGCTGGTGCTACAGCCATAAATGGAAAAATATCTGATCAAAAGAGCCCATTACAGTCCTCTGATTTGGGATGAATAGGAGAAGATGAACCATAAAAAGCTCTTTGGGAAAAATGTACAAGGTCACATTTGCAACGAAGGAATACATGAAAAATGAAACCATGACAGTGACTCTCTGAAGTCTCTGGTTACACATTAAAAATATATTACAGATGTTCTGTCTAGTCCTATCTGACCATCATCGGGGCTACTGTCTAACAGGCAAACCTTTGACCCTGGCAGAGCTACACTCTCCTTTCACGCCCAGTGTCCTGTTTGCTGAAGGAAACACAATCCCGTTTCCTCATGACACAAGCCCTGCTGCCTCTGCCAGCGGCCGACTTGAAAGAGACTTGATGCTGCAACAACATCACAAATCCCTAAACCACTCGCACATGTGAGAGTCACCCCCCGCCTGCCTTATTGGACGAGCCTCTGCATTTTGGCTTAGAAAGAAGAAGGCAATGCTGGCACTCGCAACTTCAGACCCGTCCTCGAAACGTGCTTGGCTCTATCCTAATAAGTGTGCCATTTCATACAGTTATATCATCATATTTCCTCCCATTATCCCCCCGTCAACACCCTGTCTCACTCTTATCTAAATATTTAGAGTGTGAGCTGCTGCTGAGAGAGATATACGGGGTGGATGAAGTGGTTCAGGAAGGCTGCCACCCTGCCCGGGTCCGGGTGTGTGTTTTTTGGAGGGTGTTTAGTGATTTCCCTAACAACACACTCTTCATGAACTGAGTGGAGGAACTGACTGAGAGAAAGCCCAGACACTCCATTTAACCCTTGAAGTTAGTTGGGGTCTGTTGAAAGTTGTCGATAGAGTGTTACACACTGTGTAATGAATTAACTCAGGCCTCCTGAAAGTTAAACCCAGGATTGTGTGTTAAAGGAGTGGATTTACAACAACAGGATACTTGACTACAGCAACAGAGAAGAACCACTTTTCACTGCCAGGATGATGGAGTGGGGCCTCTTGCCCATCCAGAGAGACTGAAAGCACAGAGAGAAGTGCCGTCGACGCAGAGTAAACACTGGTAATTAGACAGTGGATCTGGCGGCAAGTCTATTTATCAAACAGCCTAAAGGGTCCCATCCCCACAACACAGCTTTCTTAAAGAATGCGAGTGCTGCCTCAGGAATGCACATCAGTTAAACTTCCAAAGCTTCACTGAAGGTGGGACACTCTGCTGTCACTGTATAAGGGCCACTTAGGCCTTTGAAGTCATAGTTACTGCCAGCAATATTAAAACATGATGTAATTTTACACCTGTCATGGTTCCTCCTCATTTCTCCCAAGCACTCAAGGCAGGCGCATGTGCAGACTTCCATTTCAGTTGAACTTTCAATTAACATTAAAGAAAAAGGCACAAGGGTCTCAAAACAAAAGGAGAATGGAGAAAACACAAAACCAAAATCAGGATGATGGTAGATCGATACTGAGGCCAACCACACATGAACTTAAATACAAAAAAAACAAACTCCAAAACCCAATCAAACTGAAGCGTATCTTTCCCTGAGCACCTCAACCAGCTGAAAAACGAACTCACGGCTGGTGGCGCACAGGATTTCATAATCTGAGTTCAAAACACAAAAACAGGACAGGATGGCCTCTAGCGGCTGCTGACGGGACACCTATTTCTCAATTTCTCAAGTTCACTAACACAAAGTTCTAATTTTGTTCTGATAATAAGTGATAGAGTAAAATATTTTACAGTTTTGTGTGAAAAGAAAAACTTATGTTCCATATTTGCCATGTTTTTTGACATTGATGGAGAATGTAAGTCAAATGTAAATATAATTATATAACATTGGAGTAGATTTTGCAATTATGCTATTACAGTAAATCATACTGTCAAATTACGGTAATACCTAAACTAACACCAGATTTCCGAGAGTTAATGCTTTTTTTGTGCATAAAAACAAATAAATGTAAGAAACATATGCTGCAATGTCAACAAGCCTCCCCCTGTTTTTTTAGATGTATTTATATATTTTTATATTTATATATAAAGATCAGGCTCATGCAATGTTTAAGTACTCATACTGTCAACAGTTCTCTGTTGACAGTATGATCCCTCAAGGACTACTATATATATATCATCAGAGTATAAGCATGTGGCCAAGGCCAGATTAGACATGGCTTGTATAGAATGTAATTAATAATGCCCAGGAGAGCAAACCTTGTTAGGATGCTTCAGGAGGATGCAGCGCTGCCTGTATTGTCCAGACCCCTGACCTCAAGCCTGGGTCCAAAGGCGAACAACACGATGTGGAATTTGTAAAATTACCGCTATGCTTTTCCACTTATCCTCCTCCAAAACAGTCATTTGTCTTTCATCGTGTTTACACAAAGACCAGTTCAAAGTCTGGGGGTCAGTGGCCTTTCATTCTAGAGTTTGGGAAACAATGGCTTTTCAAATGAGTGCCGCGTACATTGCATATGTTTTCAAGAGATAAAAGAACTGAACTGATTCTGAAAAAGCGTTTTGCAGACTGCACTACATTTCCCTGCGAGAACTGCTGAGGTGACTCTTGCATTAAAATATTTCATAAAGGGCCCATATCATGAAAAACTGCAATTTCCTCACTTTTAAATGGAAAAGTTTGATATAGTATGTAAACAATGTTAAGGTTTTTAAGTACGGATCACCCCTCAGTCCTTATTCCACAGTCTTAAAGCCACAGTAAAAAAAAAGTGTTAATTCTAAAGGATAAAATAAGACTTTAGAATAAAAAAAAAATAATAAAATGTCAGAAAAATAATAAAACATGAAACATTTGCAAGGCTGAATACATACATTTACATGCAGCTACCATATACATTGTGGGGAAAGTTAATGACTTACAGATCAGTAGATATAGTGCAGTATTACTTATAATGGTCCAATAAAAACACATCAGCATGCATTAAAGTTAAAAAGTCTCTTATGCTACTATTTCATAAAAATCTACGACAATGACGATATATAATTCTCAGACTTACAGTGGGATCTCATGCAGAAGGATATTTATTTTGCTGACATTCAGTGCTGGTATAAAAATGTCACACAAGGCACTGTAATTCCTCTGTAAAATCGCCAAAGGTTCCATTGGACTTCACACAAAAAGTACAGTCCGGTGAGTAGCGCTTAGTTTGAGCTGTTAGCCACTGATCACAGGACAGAACTTATACTGTATCTCTCTACAGGAGCTGCCCACAGGACAGAGCACTTATCACCAGCACTGGAACACAGGCCTCACTTCGCTGCTAACTCGGTCAAAGCAAAAACACAGCACTACAGTAGAGCAGCTACAGCATTCACCTGAACAAGGTCTCCTCCAAATCCTGCAAAGCATCTGCCCAAAGCATTAGCGTGGCACTCTCCCAAATGCTCCTTCAGTCCTAACATGGAAAAATGGAAAATGTAGGCACAGACTCCAGAATGGAAGAGTTGATCACCTCTGCCACCTATTAAGAAGGATTAGCATTCCAGTTCAGATTTAAGGTGACATTACAGGCTGCTGTGATACAGAGTGAACAGACTTTTGAAATATTTGTTAAAACACTTCAGAGGAACCGTATGCACAAGTTCTGCTCTATGTCTGTATTATACCCTTTACCTCTTAGAGCTGACATCCCTGCGCTTTTTCACTAAGCACGCACTTGCTTTAAAATGATAAGGAAACATTGACTAATGCAGGCCTTTTTAAGAAAACAAGAAAAATATGAAAATATGAGTTGCCTGTCTTCTCAGGGGAAACTACATTTTCATTTAGTCGTTTGCCAGTGTCTCTGAGAACTCTCCTGCAAATACTGCTTTAATGAGTCAAGTATGAAGTGTGAAGCAAATTAGATCATTAAACTAGCAGTAGCAGGAGCAATGGCAGCAATCAGTGTTCATTTCCTCATCCATAGGCAACAGGTATGAGGCATTGCGCTTCCAGTTCTACCTTTGCCTTCATGTTCTACAAACTTGTCATCCCTTCAAACCAGCTTCTTACCTGCACTGAGCATGCGTCTTGTTGTCTGATAATGCTTAAAGTGCGGACACGTTAAAGGCATCTCTGCTCTTTCAGCTTCAGTGAATCAGGTGATCTAACAAAAGTAAATAGTAGGCAGGCAAATCATGCAAGCAAAAATCAGAGTATTTTGTCCATATCATGTAGGCCTGATTCTTTTACATTCACCTCATTAAACGCATATAAACATCTAGTGCAAAAATGACAAAAAAGCATCATAAATAAATGAGAACCACGTTTTCCATACTGCTGATCAGTGATCATGATATTTTTACGCTCCTAAGAGTAGCCTCAGGCCTGCGTGACCAAAGAAGTACAGCAGCTGTTAGGTGTGTAGTCAGTTTTGATCCTTGCGGCATGGCTCTGAGACTCAGGATAATTCATACAGGAATTATCACAAAGCTTAGAGAAAACAATTTATAATGCATTATGATTGGTGATCCATTCTCACAAGCCATAACCCCTCTTTAATAAATCAGCCATAAAACCCAAGTGTATAAAAGCTCAGACAGCCGTACGAAAATAATGACTGAGCTCTCGGGCAATTCATCAAAGCATGGCAAAAACATTAGCTTGTTCTAGGCATAGCAATTCTAAAACACTCCCACCTGGGTATGTGCTCCTAGGGTTGCGCTAAAGACGCTGCAGGACAAATACACAGGCACACACTTGCAGGCGCTCTTGCTAGAACATACAGAAGTGTGTGTTGATTACCGGAGCAAAATAACAAAATAACACATTTTCTTTGTTTACAGGAATGTTAATTATATCCAGTGTTCCATGAGAAATTAGGGTCACTGTCTACATGTAGCATCCCTTCACCATGACTAACGTTCAAGTCAGACTACATTTCCCATTGTCTGTACCTTGGGCAGTGATGGGAATAACGGCGTTAAAGTAACGGCGTTACTGAAAAAAAAGTAATTTTTCAGTAACGGGTAATCTAAC
>JBBPDE010209840.1:0-14793 GCA_037974605.1 Nannopetersius ansorgii
GACTCCGTTTGATTTTCTGGACTTAGGAGTTTGGGACTTTGACGGACTTAGAGCAATTAGCTAGCAACTCCTACGCATCGACAGTACCTAGTCGATTGGGAGGGGTACGGTCCCGAGGAGTGGAGCTGGGTTCTGGCTTGCGACGTCCTCAGCCAGGAGCTGGTGGACGAGTTCCATCACGCGCATCCTCAGGGTCGTCCTCCCTGCCAGCCGTCGCTCCCACACAACGTCAGGAGGCGATGTGTTCCTGTAAATCCCCAGGAGGGGATTGAGCCTAGAGAGGGGGTACTGTCACGGTCACCTTGCCCTCCCCCCGTAGACACTGCTCCCTGTCCCCTGAGTATTAGTTTATCCCGTTTATTTCATCTTTGATATCTCTGTGTTTTCTTTTCTTTCGAAACAAGCAGACCAAGCAGATGGTGTTTCCTCTCATGTTCTGCTGGAGATTAATGAAAAGGTGCCTGTTTGAGTCTGTGTCCTGAGGGTAAAAAACAGGGCACTCTTATTGTGAACCAATACAGCCAGCACTGGCCTTAGTAAACAAAAGGAAGAGAAAGTCCACACACTTTATTTAAATGATAGATGATATTTGCAGCTAGTGACAAAGACTTGGGGCTCTTTGGTGTTTCTCATTACATAAATACTGAAAATGCACAGCCTGACAGGCAACCATCACAGCACACACCACTCAGATTTCAACCAGAGGATGCAAGGCTTCTCCAAGAAATGCTAGATTCTAGCAAAATCAAAGTGGTCGTGTACTTCTTCACCCAAATATTTAAGTATTGGAGGGAGCCGCTGTTTTCTCCACATTTTTTGTGAAGTTTGTTGCTGTCTCTGGCACTAAAGCGGGCACGTTTTATTGGGCTGAGACCCAGCAAGGTGCCTTTAAAGAGCAAAACCTGCTCTTTCCTACTCTATAGAAGGTTTTTCTTGGACACCAAGAACTCCTGCTGCAGGATAGGAGCCATATTCACATAGATCCCACTTGAGGATGTAGGATCATATATCTCTGATCCACAAGAAAAGGCACACACATGTTTATTTTTCCTCCCCCCCCCCCCTTCAGAGTTCCTTCTCACACACACACACACACACACACACACACACACACACACACACACACACACACACACACACATCTGTTTTTCTCTTCAAAGCTGGAATTCCACAGACCTCTGTGTGGAACAGGAAGGATGCTGATAAGGTATCTTCGCAACACTTAGAAGACCCCCAAATGGTCACCAGAACATTTTACAAGCCCTGACCCCCCTTCAGGCCATAAACTCTGTGAACCCTGCCAGACACACACAGACACACACACACACACACACACACACACACACACACATAGATGAACTGAAGGTCCAATGAATTTTTGTGCTTATTACATGCTTCCAAAATTTACTTGAATTTGTAAATGGGTTTCTGTGACATCCTGTGCAAACCAAGTGGTAATCCTTTTTCATTTTAAATAGCAAAACCCAGATGTCCTGTCTGATATAACAAAATGATGTCTATAAGTTTGTTTTTCTTTAAAGTTGACTAGTCATGTTTGATTTCAAATAGATCCACAGAAAGAGATTAAAATGATCATAAGGTCCTTTCTATTTAGAAACATATACTTAGCAGTATAAATGTGAAAAGTAAGAATATTGCTCTTTAGCAAAGTCATAAATCATCCGTCCAAGCATGCGCTCTCACTGAGAACAAAGGAGACAGACAGTTCACTGTGTATAACCAAAAATTGAGTTTCTGAACATGTAAAGCTTTTGGGGAATTCATAGATGTTGATTACTAAAGAAGAATGGTAACAACTTGAACAACTTCAGGCATTTTGAAGTTTGGTTTGAATAATTGTGGTTGCAATTAAGATATGTATGTAAACTAAGCCATATTCTGTGAAAAGCTTGTGGAAAAGTATGGCATATTTGGTGTCAAAATGGCTGTGATATTTTGCTGGGAGTAAAAGTATGAGTTCCAATATCAAGTTATTAATGGTATGAGAGTTATGAACATTATTTCTGTCAATGAGAAGTTTCACACTCTAGACTTAGGGTTTCTCCCAGCCTCAGGGCCCATGGGAGAGAAAGCCGCGGGAGGGACTGAGCCGCGGGGACCAGCAGAAGAACCAAGTAAGACCGGACCAGAACACCTGAAATCCAGATTTCAGCCACCCGCCCCTTTGCTTCATTCACATCTGCAACATTTACAGCTTCAAGGCAGCGCCAAGACTTCTAAACAACTCTCCTGAGACTCCAAATTAATAAGTATGAGATCTCCTAAATTCGGTATCTTGGTGCAAAGACAGATTTCGGGTGCTAAACTTATTTACAGAGTTGTGTTTCATGAAGCTCGCTGTTCCAGGATTTTCAGTAACTTATCACATCACCTCATTCATTCTCCATTTTATGTTTCTGTGTTTTCATGTTGTCGTGTGTAGAATAAACGTTGTCTTAAATTGTGACCAGTATTCCAGCTTCTTGTCAGAAAAGTGAAATCACTTCTTCGGTAAAAGATAACGTTACTTGCTCTTAAAAATAATAATAGTAACTAAATTGATCCCTAATTCCCCTATTTCAAGCTAAACTCTTTTTAACTGCGCAATTAAGAAGAGCTTTATAAGGTTAATTGCTGTTTCCCACCTGAACTACTTTGCTGGACAAACAGTTCATGCTGATACTTAATAAACCCTGCTTGAGATAATACATTTATTAGCAAATAATAAAATAATCACTGATCAATAACTAATCAAGTGATTATCATTAATTAATAAATTAATCAAAATATAGGTGAATCAGCCTTTTGCTATGGTTCGTGGCCGCTAGAGGCCACTGTTTTTTCTGTTTTTTGATGCCCTGTTCTGTTTTGTTTCTGTGGGTCTCTGTTGGGTTTTTGGGGCTTTTATTTTGATATGTTCTAGGTTTGTGCTTGTGTCACGTGTCCTTTGTTTTCACCTGCCCTGAGTTCTGTCCTGTGATTTAGTCCAGTATTTAGACTGTGTGTTTTCAGTTCTCCCTTATGTCTCCATCGTCTCATACTCCCGCCTGTGTCCTGCCTGTTCTTCTGTTTACACTTCTGAAAGCCATCGTGCTAGTTTTGTATCCTGTTTTGCTTTTCTTTAATAAAGTCACGTACTGCATGGATCCCCGCGTCTCTGCCTGCTCCATGCCCCGAGGTAGCTCATAAGGGCCAGTTCCATCCAGCCCTCGTGACAGATGGAGACATCCTCATAACAAAGCCGCCTACCTTGAGGAAGAGGATGAGTCAGTGGGCGAGTGGGAGACATTTGACCTCGTCAGGTTTCTCCTCAGCCTGCCGGTAGAGGGCTCCAACGATGAGGAGCTCCCGAAGCCCGTCCAGCTTTCCTCCAGGGCAAAAAGGCGAAAAAAGACACCTTTTCTGATTCTGGTGGAGAATTTAAATTGAGCTAAAACCTTCCTGGGAAAAATGGATGAAATATAACTTTTATTCCAAATTCCAAATCTTAATGTGTTTCCTACAAGGAGGACAAGGCCATCGAACATGCTAACTCTCACTTGCATTGTACCCAGCAAAAACACATGAACTGCTTGCAAAAGTCAGATTTACAAGGCAATGTAGACATTACTGAGACTGTGTTTCCTCCTGTAAACAGATCATGTCACCAGAAGAACAACAGGAGCAACAGGAGTGTCACACAAACTGAATTTTGCAGTACAGCTAGAAGTGTCACAGGGGCTGGGTCTAGCTTGCTCCCGTGATTTGCCTCGGAGACAAGACCAGGCAGGAAAACTGGCATCCATGCTGTGACTTTTTATTAGAAACAAATAAACAAAAACAAACCTGGCTCAAGGGCCGCTACATGAACGTGGCAAAAACGTGAACATAAATACAAGGGATAGAGAGGCGTAAAATGAGGCGATGGACTGACAACACGGGTCCACACAAACAGAACTTAAATACAAGGAAAATCAATGACAACAAAAACAAAAGGTGAACCTGTGACACGTGGTCCTAGACAGACAAAATGTCAAAATAAAAGACCCCAAAGTCAAACAAAAACCCATGGCCCCTACTGGCCACTGGCCGATCCGTGACAAGGAGGAGCACAGCAAAGGCAAGATCCCTGTGTAGGGCAGCTACATAAATGGATGGATGAGGAAGAGATTCCTACACATGAGCAGATTGCATTAGAGAGTCCAGCTGTCATAAAAGTCCTACAAAGTGAATTATTCACTCCTACAAATTATCTGATGTTATGTGGATACAACCCATAAGGACAGGCACTCAACAGTAGTCATCATATTTAATTACATTACAGAGGGACATGCAAACATTTTTTCATTGACTGCACTTTCCTGACATGTTTAAGGATAACATCAACCAACATTAACCAGTGATGACATAAACCAACCAGGAGGGCTGATTAGTACTGAGCTCCCAACCTATTACTTATACATCTGAACATATTCTCGTACTTTTGTTGAATGTTTAAAAGTATGGTGGAATTATGATTTCTAAAGAAAGTGCTGCTTCCAGGGCCTCAAGATGACGGCACAGATCTTTCTGGGTGGCCTTCGTTTATAGCTTTCTTGACAAACATAGACAGGTTTAACTTTTGCCTGGCTGGCATCATGCAGCCTCTCAGAGCGAGATCTGTGGTGTAATGATGTGCAATGCTCAAGGTAAGACTGTTTAAAATTCAAGTCCATCAGATATGATCTGCTTGTCCCAGTTTGCCATTGTTAGTTCAGTCATCTTTAAGGAGAAGGGGTATTACCTTTAAAGAGTTTGGTTGTACAACATTGACACTGCTTTTCAGTTTTCTCTGTTATTCTAGCAAGCTCTACTGTACTGATGGGGCCCTTATACCTCATGAGTAATGTTGTTTTTTTCACAGTATGTCAAAGGGTAAATCATATAGTTAAGAAACAATATTTTAATTTTACAGAAAGGAAAAGGTTAATATTTGTTGCACCTCTGGGTGGTGGTGTTAGGGGACGGCCACTAGAGGGTGTCCTGGGGTTTTGTGTTCATGTGTTGATTATGTGCTGTGTATTTTGCGTTTGTGCTGTGTCTTTTATTTTGACACCCTGAGTACCCCAGCTAATGATAGGGATCAGCTGTAGGGGGTACGCAGGGCTTATTGTAGTGTCTATTTAAGTTGTGTGGATGTGAACCTTTGTGTCAGTCAACCGTTGCATATGTTCTCCTTAGAACCACAGTCATACTGTATTAGAAGCAGAAGCTTTTCAGTTATTGTTTTGCCATTTATTTTGAGAGTTCTAGAGTTTCGGCCCTCGTGCCATTTTGGTTAAAGTTTGTGCTAAATAAAAAATCAATTCAAAGTCATGGAAGCCTGCTTACAGTCATGTGTCCTTTGGGGACACTCTGGGGGGGTTGTGACAATATTGCTTTGATCCAGAATTTTATTATTAATTAACTGATCTGGAAAATGCTATGCTATAGAGTGTGTCATGTCAGCTTGAGGAATGTGGCAAAAAATGCAGGAGTTAGCAAAACTCAAACAGACTTTAATGAGAAACATAGAGACAAACAGTCACTAGAGCATGCAAAGCTTGACAGAACAAAAACTCTCCTTCTTCTAGTCTTGCAAGGGCACCTGTTCAGCAAAGCATGGACCCTCCATCTCGGTGATACAGTCTTAAAAGTATGATTACTCCTGTTCAGGAGCCACGAGGGTTAGAGGCTCTCCTTCCAGGCTTAGAGACTCTCCTTGAGCCTCTATGGTTGAATCTAGCTCAAGGGCGCTTCAGCCTTGCTGATTAGTCTAGGAAACAGGACATGTACACACACACACTACCAAGTCAAACCTCTATCAGGCTATGGATGGATTTCCACAGACAAGAAGACAGCTCTACACTAACCTGTTCTATGGAGCTTGGACAACAGGACCAGAACATGAGAGTGCATGCCGGTGACCAGGCTGGACAGGCTGGGTCCTTTAACAGAGGAACATGAATACAATCATGAGAGACAAACACTGATCCTTGATTGAGAACATAGCACAAGACACCTGGAAACACAAGGGAAACATGTCATAAACCTCTATAAACCCCCCAAACTTTCAGACTTTCCGGCTCCACTTTCACACATTGAATCCCCCATTCCCAATGGTAAAGCCAATGTAGTTTGTGTCTGATCAAGATAAATCTATTGCTCTATTGCTTTAGAATATCTTTGTCATGTTTGATTTCCCTTATAATTGTGGCCTTGGAATAGCAGATGCAGTGTTCTGATTTTAAAAGAGAAGCCATGCCTTCGCAAGGCCATGAATCAGGGTGAGATCTGAGTGGCCAGCAAGAGAACAAAGAGACACAGAAATTCCATTGATTTTAACTAAAAACTTAAATTTCTCAATATGTATAAGGATGGGAATTGCTTGATTATTCAAGGGAATTGTAGCAAAATTAAATTAAGGCATTGTGAAGTTTGGTTTAAATAATTTTGGTTACACTTAGACTGTGTTTGTAAATTAAGCCATAATCTGTGAAATGCTGTTGAAATTATAGCATGTTTAATATTTATGTATGTCACAGATCCCACCGACAACCACCAAGGGTCGCCATCAGACCAAGGACTGCTTAATTACTGATCACCTGAACAGTATCACATAGTCTGTCTCTCATCTGTTCCTTTTTTCCTCACCCCTTTTCCCAAGTATATATAATGGTTAGGGGGGGGGGTCGACATGAACCATCCATCTATCTGGATTATGGTAGCACGATTTGGATTACGTCTGGGGTGAGCAATCTTACTCACGATCAGAGACCTTTGATCTGCGAGGGTTACTTGCGAGTCTGCCTGTCTCTGCCTCTGCGAAGAAAAAATATGGAGCTAATTCGGCACCAATCAGCTCCATACAGATCAGTTCAGCACCACTCAACCCCATGCAGGTCAGTTCAGCTCTGATCAGCTCCACTCTAATCCACCCAGCTCTATATCACTCAACTAAATTCAGTCTAGTTCAGCTCACCTCACTTCAACCCCTCTCAGCCCTACTCTTCACAGCCCAACCAGCTTCTCAGCTTCTCCAGCCAATCCTATCGTCTTCTCAGCCACTCCAATCAGCCCAGCCGGCTTTGTAGCAGCTCTTTGCAAGCTGCTCGCACACCACTGACGGCAGCTGCTGCTGACTCCTGACCCATCCCCGTTCTCTGCACCAGTTGACCCGACTCCTGACCCATCACTGGTCTCCACACCGGGTGACCCAACTTCTGACTCATCACCAATTCCTACACCAGATGACCAGACACTTGACCCAACACCCGTTTCTACAATGGGTGACCCGACTCCATTCCTACCTCCTCGACTCCTGCGTTGGCCTCCTCAACTCCAGCTCCAGACTCCATTCCGACTTCCTCCACTCCTGATCCAGCCTTCACAGTTCTGGTTCCGTCCTTGATGGTGACCGCCTTCATGACTCCAGCTTCAGCCTCCTTAGCTCCTGTGCTGGCCTCCACTCCAGCCTCCTCAATTCCAGAACCGACCTCTGCTCGGGCCTCATCGTCTCCTGCTCCGGTTTTCACACCAGCTGCCCGGACTTTTATGCCGACTGGAATGTCTGCCTCAACCGTTGTGGAGCGGAGCCTGCCTGCTCCTCCTCCTCCGCCCTGGACAGGGGCCCTGGATATTCCAGCATCCCCCCTTTTATGTCGGTTAAGGGACTGGGAGTGTTTATTTAGGTGCCCTGGTGTTGCACCTTAGAGGAGGGTACTGTCACAGTTCCCACCAGCAAACACCAGAGGTCACCATTGGACCAAAGACTGCCTAATTACCTTAACAGTATCACATAGTCTCTCACCTGTGCCTTGTTTCCTCACCTGGTAAGGTGTGGTATATATAGTGGTTCCTTTCAGTAGCTCGATGTGAGAACGTACTTCATTTTCCTTGGTTTGTGTCCTTTTTCTCACCTCATCTCCCTATTTTCGTTTGGCCACCGTGCCTCTGTTTTGTTTTCTGTGTTTATGTGTTGTAAATACACCTCTACTACAGAACCTTCACTGGCTCCCTGTGGTTGCTGTTTACACTTGCCTTCAAGGCAAAGAATAGACTTCCTCCTCTTTACTTGTCTGTACTGATCAAGCAGTGTGTCACTTCCCATCCACTCAAGGCATCAGGCACCGCTCGTCTTGAAGAAAACTACTGTTGCTGCACTGTGTTGTCTTTCATGTCTTTTATGTCTTCTATCTGTGAAGAGGGTGTTCAAGTAAGAATTTCATTGTACTCTGTACACTGTACTCTGTACATATGCCAATAAACTTCAACTTCAACTTCCGCTGCACAAAAGAAGGTGTCTCTGATTGGTCAGCAGCCAAATGGGAGGGGGGTCTGAAATCATCCCGGTTAGCATAAAAGGACAGACTGTTGACCATTTCTCCCGGAGAGCAGAGCAGTACCTTGCTCGGGGTACCTCAGAGGTGCGTAGCAGTCTTGGGAATTGAGCCCGCGACTTCCTGATCACAGGGTGAATGCCCTAACCACTAGCCCACTAGGTGTGACCCCTAAATCATAAATTGTTAATCAATTCATGATTCATCAATTAATCATTTAATGAAAACAGAGGTTAGCCTAATTACAACTTAATGTTCCTACACATGTGGGTGATGCTAGAGGGAATCCCGTGCTTGGAAATCTGGTCAGTTTGACTGCTGGAGGCGTAGCAGAGGTGGTACGAGCCGGCAACCAACTTTCTAAACACCACCACTTTCGCTTTGGTCCCTGTGCCTGTGTAATTCATTCGCCAAAAAAGTCAGTAGAGGAAATTATTTTCTGACCACCGGACCCTGAAAACAGCCCCTAACTCAAAGTATAAACATACCCAATGTTGAGAACAGTATTTCTGATAAATAAGACAGGGATCAGGCTGATAAAATCAATTTTTTTAAGATTGTCATGTCATGTGAGTGTGGTGTGGGGAAAGAGCAGGATATTTCTTAGAAGACAGAGATTGGGCTGATTAATTCCTTTTTTCAAGATTGTCATGTTATGTGAGTGTGGCGAGGGGAAGGAGCAGGATATTTCTTAATGGTATATAAAATACACTCTGTGATACCAGAGGAAGACACTGGAGTACTTACTTCAGATGAAACTGGATCAAATAGTGGGAGCGGTGACCCAGGGGCGAAAGAAGAAGATGTTACTGTGGGAACAAAAGGAGCTGCATGCAAGTTTTCCTGTCTGAAAACAAACCAGTTACCAGTCACTGACAATTTATCCTCTGGCTGTTGCTGGTCAACAGCATGTGAAAGGGTCTGACTTGTAATATAACCTGGGGAAGTAGCTTGCACCAGCACTTTTAGCAGGGATTGGTGGACGTGATGGGCTGCACCCTGGCCATCAAGGAGTTTTCAACTACAAAGACCACAAACATCGCATTAACTTGCTTCAGAGGTCAACATCTAGATCCAAATAACCAATTCTGCAAGGCTACATAAGAATTACCTTAGCAGGGTCCTCACTCTCTGTCAAACAAGAAAAATGCCTGATTGGATGCAGTAAAACTGCAGGACATTTCCTATCTCAGGGTAGATAAATTAGTCGCTCTGTTACAGGTGCACTAGTGATTGGAGTAGTAAGGAGCAGAACAGCAGTAGAGAGCCCTGCACTAGAACCAGGCACAGCTGCAGCCTGTTTCTGACACAGCTTTTCATTTTCTGCTCTTAAATGTGCAATTAAATCCCTTAACTTTTGTAACTCTCCCTCCATACCTTGAACCACAGAATGTAGGCCTATGCCAAAATCAGGTCACATAGAAAAAGAATAAATCCCAGATGCCCTCCAAGAGAAACCAGCTGCTACTTTGCCTTGGAACACAAAAAATAAAAAATAGGCACTCACTCAGCACAATAACATACTACAAGGAAAACCAAAAACACACAAAGAACATAAAAAATCTGGAACACAGATCTCTACACTTGTAGATCCTGCTGACTATGCCAAGAATGTGGCGCGGTGAAGGAGCAGAATATTTTTTATGGTATAGAAAATGCATCAACTATGCCAGAATATGACATGCAAGCATGTTAATTAAATCAACTAGATGAAAGTAAATAGTCCGACTACGCCACCCTGAGAATTTCGCCCTGAAAATATATACCTAAGGCACACAGGTTTGTTCTACAATTATTGTTCCACAATAGATAATCGTTGTAAAATAAAATATCTATACTACAAATTAATAAAAGCCATAAAAGGCACACACAATAATGAGAAGAGCTGGGTCAGTTATGACTGAGGCTTGCCAGTGGGGCAGTGCGCTGTAAAGAGGTGAGAAATCCCAAATAAAACACATTCACTCTTCCCAAGCACATGTGCCAGCCACACCTATATACACTCCTCAGTAAAAGGGAAACCAAACCCAGAGCTTCACAAAACCCAGGAAGGGGAGACACGAACACCTTGGACACCAAGACGAGTGTGAGAATATTGTGGCGAGCGTGAGAAAGAGAGATGACAGACACTCTGGATCTTCACAGTCTTCCTGGTTTATTGTCAGCTTCACAGCCTTCAATAATCCAACACAGGGTGAACTGCTCCACCTACCGGTTTTAGTCAGTATCACCTTTATTTCTCCAACTAACGAGCCTGTGTTTTGCCCGTCACCGCACCCGCACCCCCAGCATTCAAGGTGAGGGTGACTGGCAGAACACAGCTCTAACACAACAAATGACACACATACTTATACACAAAAACATTTAAACATCCCACACATCTATTTCCCCTCACTAGCTGATCCCCAGAACACAGCTTAATAGCCAACAGGCCACTTACTCTACCCACAAAGGCTCATGGGACCCAGTTCTGCCTGCCGGCTCATCACACAGCCCCCTCCGAAGGGAAGCGCCATCCACGGCCACCCCACAAAGTCCTTTAGACGAGTTGGCAGGTTCAGTCTCTGGGAAGATCGTGGTGTGTTTCTCCAGGCAGAACTCGAACCCTCATCACTCGCTTCCGAGTCCCCTTGGCCCACCTTCTCACCCCGCGGCTCAGTTGCATAGTGTCCGGCTCATTTGAGTCCCTTTGCGGCATTTGCCGCTTTGCGGCAGCCTCACAGTCGCACCCGATAAACCACTCCCCGAAGTCGCTCTACAACCTCTACAGGTCCTCCTCAGTGACTGTCCAGTTTTGGACTCCGCCCCTTTTTCCGGGAGGGGCAGTAAACCCAGATGAGAGCCCGGGGCGTGAAATCCTGCCCCCGACTGTGCACATCATAGGCCCGCTTCTGTCGTGCTGTGGCCTCACCCTGGCGTATGGTCGGAATGCTCGCCTGCTCGTGTTGGAGCCTCTCTGCATCCAACCCGATCACAGTCTGAGTGATGGCCTCCACACTAATCTCAATGCACTGTTCCCTTTCCTCCACGCGCTTGCAGTGCCAACACGCCTCCTCCCCACACGGGCAACGCAACAGCACGTCTGCATTACAGTGCTGTCTTCCCAGTCGGTGTTGCACGTCAAAGTCGTACTCTTGTAGCAACTTTAGCCACCGAGCGAGCTGGCCCTCCGGGATTTTAAAACTCAACAGCCACGTGAGAGACGCATGATCTGTCCTGAGCAGAAATTTCTGTCCACACAGATACGGGCAGAAATGTCAAAGGCTTTGGACTACTGTGAGAAGTTCTCGCCGCATCACGCAGTAGTTACACTCTGGTCGACAGTAGTTCCGCTCGGCTATAATACGCGACAATGCGTTCACCAGCTTCCGTGACTTGCGATAACACCGCGCCTACACCCACATTGCTCGCATCAGTGTCGACCACAAAAGGTTTTGCTGGATCCGGGCTCCTAAGTATTGGAGCCTCCCCCCACACCTCCCGCAGCTGCGCAAACGCGGCTTCACACTCCACGGACCACCAGAAAGCCCCCCCTTTTTCCGTTAGCCGATGTAGCGGCCGTGCAAAGTCCTTCACGAACCGACGGTAATACGATACTAACCCCAAGAAGCTACGCACCTTTTTCACATTCTGCGGTGTTGGCCAGTTCCACACTGCCTCTACCTTCGCTGGATCAGTGGCCACCTCTTCTCTGCTGACTACATGCCCCAAAAACGCCACCTCCCGTTTAAATAGCGTGCATTTATTTGGGTTTAGCCGCAAGCCGACTGTCCTAATGGCTCCGAGCACTTCTCTCAAATTTTGTACCACCCCCTCGAACATTTTAGCATGAACCAACAAATCGTCAAGATAGACAACACATTTTGTCCATGGAATCTGGCTCAGCACACGCTCCATGAGCCTCTCGAACATAGCCGGACTATTACAAAGGCCGAATGGCATAACCCGGAAATACCATAACCCTTGCCCAATCGTGAAGGCTGTCTTAGGTTTAGCGTCCTCAGCCAACTCTACCTGCCATTAACTGCTTCGCATTTCTAAAGAGGTAAACCACCGTGAGCCCGCAATGTAATCTAACGTCTACTCGGGGTAATGGGTAAGAATCTTTATTCGTTACCGCATTTAGGCACCGGTAGTCCACACAGAAATGCCAGCTGTCGTCTTTCTTCCTGACCAACACTGCCGGGTCCGCCCAGGGACTGTCTGATGGCTCGATCACCCCTGCTGATGCCATCTCCTCAATTTTCCACTCGGCTGCCTGACGCTTGACCAGCGACAACCGGTCTGGCCGCAGACGGATTGGAGCAGCATTCCCCATGTCGATGTGGTGTTGAACCAGGGCTGTCCGGGTGCACTCCTCGTCCTTGGCTGCAAACAGATCCACGTTCTGTGCCAGTAGCAGCTTCAACTCGGCCCGCTGACTCTCGTCGAGTCCCTCACTGTCCCTCTGCAACAGCTCTTGGACTGCTTGATGGTGATGTCTCACTATCACCTGGTGAGTCGCGTTCACCGCAGCGTCGGTGTCTTGTTGCTCCGCCGGAACGAGCGTTTCCTCGCAGCAATGTGAAGCTGTCCTGCAGCGACATCCACGGTTGCTTCCAGCTTTTCCAGCGCATCCAGCCCCAAGATGCACTCCTCCACCACGTCTGCGAGCCACACTTTGTGCTTGACTGACACCTTGTTCACAGTGATGGTCAACTGCCACATTCCCTTCATTTTGGCTCAGGCGCCAGTCACCGTGGAGAGCTGCACATTTGTCTCGACCCAGCCGGGTGGACTCTGCTGCTGAGTGTGAGACAACACCCCTGGCCTGACAATCGTGATGGTGGAGCCGGTGTCAACCAATGCTCGGCAGCGGACTCCTTCTATGGTGCACTTCACCCGGAGACCCTCCGTGTCTCCTAACCGCCCCACTCGTGGGCCACACAGTTTCAGAGGGGCTTGGCGTCCCCCCCCCCCCGGCTGTTGCTGGTCTTCACTTGGCGCTGGCTCTGGACAGTGTCGTGCTATGTGGCCTGGCTGCCCACAATGTTAGCACACTCCTGGCCGACGTGGATGCGTCGGTTCAGGGGTGACGCCATTCATGCTGGCCACCGTGGTCCATTCCGGAGCCTCCCCCATCGCTGCTTCTCCAGCCGCCACTGTCCGATGCGGGGGGGGCTTGGGCTTGTCATCCAGTATGGCCTCAGCGCGCTCTGCCTCTGCTAGTGCTGTCGTCAGGGAGGACGGTGCTGTGAGCCGCACGTGCTGTTGCAGGCGTTCAGGCAAAAGCACGCGCAGGAAAGCGTGCAGTGCCGTCATCACAGTTCTTCTTGTGCTGACGGCGGGAATCACGGGTAAGCTCGGCGTGCGCACTTCTGCAGATCTCTGACGAGCGCGCCCCACATTTCGCCAGGCTTTCGCCGTCGCTCACCGAGCCGGGCTCTCACTGTCTTTTCCCTCTCTGGCCGGCCGAAACTCTGCCGCAATGCTGCCAAAGTCCCGGTGCTCCCTGAGTGGGCGGTCGACCAAGACCTGCAGCGCCTCACCTTCCAAAGCCATGGCGAGGTGGATCGCTGCCTCCACAGTCTTCCCAGTTTATTGTGAGCTTCACAGCCTTCAATAATCCAACACAGGGTGAACTGCTCCACCTACCAGTTCCACTCAGTATCACACCTATTTCTCCAACTAACGAGCCTGTGTTTCTCCCATCACCCCACCCGCACCACCAGCGTTCAAGGTGAGGGTGACTGGCGGAACACACACTTATACACAAAAACATTTAAACATCCCACACATCTATTTCCCCCCAATAGCTGATCCCCAGAACACAGCTTAATAGCCAACAGGCCACTTACTCTACCCGCAAAGGCTCATGGGAGCCAGTTCTGCCTGCCGGCTCGTCACAATGTTCTCCCACACACTGATCAAACAGGTGGCTTACAAATGCCCCAATACAAGGCAAGCCACTCAGAGTGCTGCACTGGAAGCCAGAAGTGAGATAACCCGTGAGTAGGCAGTCACAAGACCAAAGGGCAAGACACATTTAGGCATAGACATATATATAGATAGACACCGAATTACCAGTTGCATCTTATGTCAACGCCGCCGCCATATTGCGAGAGGAACTGTTATGGAGTGAAGCATATACATGTCTATTGAGAGAAGTGCATGAAGATGCCTCACTCTTGTGCTACTTGGGGCTGTACAAACCGCTGTACGCTCCAAACCAGATCCTGGGGGATTACTTTTCATAGGTAAGGCTGGAGAATTGTTTTGAATATATTTGGCCAGTTTAAAATCCTGTTTTATAAGTCTTAACCTTAGCTAAGCCAGGCTATGCTAGCAAAGCTGTCCATTCCTGTGTTCAAGTCAGCCTCCAAACAACGTTTTGGCTAAATGTAGGCACTATTTAGATTGTTCTTAGATGTTTAGTTACCTTTTCTCAAACTTTGAAGGTTTTCTAAAGAAATCCACC
>JBBPDE010209877.1:0-14787 GCA_037974605.1 Nannopetersius ansorgii
CACTATATTCCCCTTTAAAGACGTCCGGTTCCATTCACCTCCACTATATTCCCCTTTAAAGACGCTCGGTTCCATTCACCTCCACTATATTCCCCTTTAAAGACGTCCGGTTCCATTCACCTCCAATATATTCCCCTTTAAAGACGTCCGGTTCCATTCACCTCCACTATATTCCCCTTTAATGACGTTCGGTTCCATTCGCCTCCACTATATTCCCCTTTAAAAGTCCCACAAGTTTTTTTTGATACATAGTTTATTAAAATTCCTTTGTTTTCATTCGTAGCTTGTTTACATTTCATGAACCAATAGGACGAGAGGATTCGGGGGGGTGGGGGGGACGACGACGTGTGTGTGTGTGTGTGTGTGTGTGTGTGTGTGTGTGTGTGTGTGACAACAACGTAACTCTAAACATAAAAAGGCGGGAGTAACCGCTCGGAGGCGGAGCTTCGTCACCGGAGGTCCCACCCAGAATTCCATATATGGATACAAATGAATCAAATGAGTTGAACAGGAATCAAATGAGTCAAATGAGTCAAATAAATGAATCAAATGAGTCAAATGAGTTGAACAGGAATCAAATGAGTCAAATGAATCAAATGAGTCAAATCAAATGAATCAAATGAGTCGAATCAAATGAGTCAAATATTAATCAAATGAGTCAAATGAATCAAATGAGCTGAACAGGAATCAAATGAGTCAAATATGAATCAAATGAATCAAATGTGAATCAAATTAGTCAAATATGAATCAAATGAGTCAAATATGAATCAAATATGAGTCAAATGAATCAAATGCGTTGAACAGGAATGAATCCAATGAGTCAAAATGGGTTGAATATGACTCAAATATGTGAAACGAGTCAAATCTGAACCAATTGAGTTGAACAGGAATCGAATCCAATCGAGTAATAAGAGTCAAGAGTCAAATAAGTGTCAAATGAGTCAAATAAAGGAGTTGACGAGTCAAATGAGTTGAACAGGAATCTAATGAGTCGAGTTCAAATCTAATGAATCAAATAAGAGTCAAATATGAGTCAAATGATTCAAAAAAGAGTCAAACGAATGAATCAAATGAATGAACGGGTCAACAATGAATCAAATGAGTCAAATAAGAGTCCATTGAAAAAAAATGAGTCAAATGAGTTGAACAGTAATTGAATCAAATGAGTCAAATAAGAGTCAAATGTGAGTCAAATGAATCAAATGCGTTGAACAGGAATCTAATGAGTCAAATAAGAGTCAAATATGAGTCAAATGATTCAAAGAAGTCAAATGAATCAAATGAGTCAAAGAAGAGTCACATGAATCAAATGAGTCAAAGAAGTGTCACATGAATCAAATGAGTCAAAGAAGTGTCACATGAATCAAATGAGTCAAAGACGAGTCAAATAAGAGTCAAATGAATCAAATGAGACAAAGAAGAGTCAAATGCGAGTCCATTGAATCAAATGGAATCGGAAGAGCATAAATCGGGCGTAGGGTCTCGGGCGGGGGTCCCGCCTTCACTCCAGCTGCTTGCTGGGGTCCGCCTTGGGCTCCGGGCGGCTCTTGCTGCTCTTGACGGTGTAGATGAAGTACGTCAGCGTCTCCTTCTCGTTCACCGGGATGTTCCGGAAGTGCCGGCTCACCGTCTGCACGGGCAAAATCGGAAAGAAAAGACTCAACAACGTCCCCATACTTCTGGCCACCCTTTCTGACTGGGGTCCCCACAAGGCCATGAATACGTAGGAGGTCCCCGGTTTAACTGCGCGTACCTGTTTTACTATCGGGAATGGGGCCTCACAAGAGCATGAATACACACACGGAGACACACAGGAAAAACAGTAGAGTCTTTATGAGGTCCCTCTTTAAACACACGTACCGGTTTTCCTATCGAAACGGGGACCTCGATGCGCTTTCAATGGGGTCCTAGCAAGGCCATAAATACACACACATGAAAAACAATAGAGCGCTTATGAGGTCCTGTTTAAACAGGCGTACCAGCTTTACTATCGAAACGGGGACCTTGAGGCAAAGAGACGGAAGTTTGGGGTAGAATACGTGAATCGTTTCTCGTACCTCGGCCAGCTGCGCCTTGTTGAGCCCCGGCCTGGTCTGGATCTTGTAGTGCCGCTTGTAGCGCCGCAGCGTGTTCACCTGGAGCTGGAACAGGTCCACCTGCGGGGAGAAGTGTCCCAATACTTTAGGCCACCGTTCTGTCTCCGTTGGATTTCCATGGGAAAGCGTCCCGGTACTTTTGGCCTCGGTTCTGTCTGGCTTCCACACGTTTGACTCATATTTGATTCCAATTCGTCTCGTTTGATTCAAATGGGAATGAAGTCCTCACAAGAGCATAAATACACACACACAGGACACACACAACAAACAATAGAGTACTTATGGGGTCCCTGTTTAAACACACAGACCAGTTTTACTACCGTCATAGGGGCCTTTCCATGGGGTCCTCACAGGGACATAAATACACACACAAAGACCCACACAAAAAAACAATAGAGTCCTTAGGAGGTCCCAGTTTAAACACACAGACCGGTTTTCCTATCGTAGTGAGGACTTTGGGGTCTCCCCCATAGGAATCAAATGAGTCGAATAGGAAAGCGAGACCGAAGTGGCTGAAAGTATAGGGACACCTTTTCTGCGTTTGACTCGGGGGCTACGTACCTCCGGCACCTCCACGTCGTGGTCCGGGGAGTCGCCGCCGTCGTCGCTCGTCTTCCGCTTGCGCTTGTTGCGGACACTCTGGATGAAGTTCTTGTGGAAGTCGCAGATGTACAGGTGCCGCACCTGCGGAGAAAAAGGGGGTTTGAATCAGGCGTCCCCATACTTCTGTCCGCTTTACCATAGGAGCCCATTCTATCGGGTCCCTATACATATGTACAGTTAGAGAACGTATGCATAAATAGCGCCTTTCAGAAAGAAAGGAGGTTGGGATCAGGCGTCCCCATACTTCTGTCCGCTTTACCATAGGAGCCCGTTCTATTGTGTCCCTATACATATGGACAGTATGCGACAGAGACAGAGAAGGTATATATTGAATTGAAAATGAATCAAATGAGTCAAATAGGAATCAAATGAGTCAAATAGGAGTCAAATGAGTCGAATAGGAATCAAAGGAGTCGAATAGGTATCAAATGAGTCAAATAGGAGTCAAGAGTCGAATAGGAGTCAAATGAGTCGAATAGGAGTCAAATGAGTCGAATAGGAGTCAAATTAATCGAATAGGAGTCAAATCAGTCAAATAGGAATCAAACGAGTCGAATAGGAGTCAAATGAGTCGAATAGGAGTCAAATGAATTGAATAGGAGTCAAATGAGTCGAATAGGAGTCAAATGAGTCAAATAGGAATCAAACAATTCGAATAGGAATTAAATGAATCAAATAGGAGTCAAATGAGTCGAATAGGAGTCAAATGAGTCGAATAGGAATCAAGAGTCGAATAGGAGTCAAATGAGTCGAATAGGAGTCAAATGAGTCGAATAGGAATCAAGTGAATTCCCATAGGAGCCCATTCTATTGTGACGCAAGTACAGCTATATAATGGGAGGTCTATAGTGGCCAGAAGTATGGGGACGCTCACCGTCTTGTCGATGTCCAGCTTGAGCTTCTTCTGCGAGATGCTCTTCTGGATGCGCTTGCTGAAGCTGGCGTTGCCGGCCGGCCGGCCGCACCGCTCGCCGTCCGAGATCAGGCAGCAGCTCTGGCCGAACAGGGGGCCCGGCGCCAGGGGCCCGTCGTGGCTGTCCTCCTCCGTGCTGAAGCCGTTCATCGCTCCGGGAACGTCCAGGGAACCTTCGGGAACGTCCAGGGAACCTTCGGGAAGCGCCGAGGACCCTCCGGGGACGTCCAGGGACCTTGGGGAAGCTCGGAGAACCCTCCGGGGACGTCCAGGGACCTCCAGGGATCTTCGGGAAGCTCGGAGAACCCTCCGGGGATGTCCAGGAACCTCCAGGGATCTTCGGGGAGCTCGGAGAACCCTCCGGGGACGTCTAGCAACCTCCAGGGATCTTCGGGAACCCTCTAGGAACGTCCAGGAACCTTCGAGAACCCTCCAAGAAACCTTCGGGAAGCTCCGAGAACCCTCCGGGGACGTCCAGGGATCTTCGCGAAGCCTCTAGGAACGTCCAGGAACCTCCAGGAACGTCCAGGGAACCTCCAGGAACGGCCAGGGGACCTTCGGGAAGCCTCTAGGAACGTCCGGGAACCTCCAAGAACGTCCAGGGAACCTTCGGGAAGCTCCGAGAACCCTCCGGGGACGTCCAGGGATCTCCAGGAACGTCCAGAAAACCTTCGGGAACCCTCTAGGAACGTCCAGGAACCTCCAGGAATCTGAAAGAAAGACCAGAGACCGAAAGAACAGTCCAAAGGAATCAAATGAGTCGAACAGGAGTCGAATAGGAATCAAATGAGTCGAATAGGAATCAAATGAGTCAAACAGGAATCAAATAGGAGTCGAATAGGAATCAAATGAGTCGAACAGGAGTCGAATAGGAATCAAATGAGTCGAATAGGAATCAAATAGGAATCAAAGGAGTCAAATAGGAATCAAATGAGTCAAATAGGAGTCAAATAGGAATCAAATGAGTCAAATAGGAGTCAAATAGGAATCAAATGAATCTTGGTGCCAAATACCGTCAATGTAAACGTAAATGTCCGAAATAAAAGCCCCTAAAATCCCACCTGGAGCCTCGACAAACGTCCAGGGACCTCCGGAAAGCTCCAGGGACCCGAAGGGCACGTCCAGGACCGTCCGAGAAGCCCCCCACAAGCTCCAGAAAAGCTCAAAACCCCTCCAGGAGCCTCCAGGAGCCTCCGTCCTTCCTCCCCCGCTAGCCTCGTTAGCTCAGCTAGCCTCCTCTGTTAGCTGGTAAACAAGCCTGAAAAATCGGCCCAAAACGCCTCAGAGACGCCGAAAAAAGCCCGAAAACCTGAACCTGGACCTCCTTCGACCTCCGACGGAATCTTCTCGGCCTCGAATCGCGTCTTAAAAGTCTCAAAAGTCGCCAAAATCCGAGAAAAACGGCTCGGAAAAATTCCCCTCAGCGCCCCTCAGCTCTTCCCGCCTCCTCATTGGTCCGTTTTGACACGAAGGCAGGCTCTACGCGCCACTTCTGGCAACCGATTGGTCCAAAGAGCTGTCACTCTTGGCCCTCGCAAAGCGAAGCCTCCAAGAACGAGGTCGCAGCGGTTTCTGAAGCCTGATTGGTCCAAATAGCTGTCGATTACGCCCCTCCCGCTCAAGAAAGAAGGGGCTTGAGGAGTCTGATTGGCTCAGGTGACTGTCAATCACGCAAGCGAAGCGTTTCAGTCCAAAGTAGGAGGGCGTTAGAGGCCCGTACTGGAGATCTGATTCGTGAAAGGAGCTGTCACTCACGTGTGTCAGGTTTCAAACTCGAGGAGACGGAAGTGGGAGGGATTTACAGGCCAAGTGCTGAACGTCTGATTGTTCAAAATAGCTGTCAATCACTCCCCTCCACCCAGTCCTGGCGTCTTCCTCGCGAAGTGTGTTCGAACGGGGAAGCGTCCCAATATTTTTGGCCACATTACCGTTCTACTCTTAAGGGACCTCAATAATGTCATGGAATACAGTATAGTCATTCAGAACGTACGTCCCAATACTTTTGTTCACTTTGTCATTACAACTTGCTGTATTATCATCTGATGGTCCCTTAATGTCCCTGATGGTCCCTTAGTGTTGCAACTGAGTTTGAATGATAAAGTGGACCAAAATTTTGGGACGTATAAACCAACGGCTCCAAGACAAAGTCCCGCCCCCCGTCCCTGGACCGTACCATATCGGGACCGGCCGAGGGGGTGTCTGGGGGTCTCCTGCTCCCCCGCGCCCCCCATTTTAGGCCCGGAACGGACGAAGATGGAGGAGGTGGAGTTTTCCCCGAGACTCTCGAGGGACAGCACGAGGCTTCTGAGATGTTTGGAAGGCTCTATGGTGGAGGACTGAGACCGAGGTGGAGCACGGACCTCCCCGGAGCTCGGAGATCCGGCTCCCGGAGCTCGGAGATCCGGGACTCGTAGACTTGGAGCTCCACCAGGGCTGGACTTTGGTGGTCCAGGAACTCCGTGGAGGTTCTAGAGTACTTGGAGCTCCACCAGGGGACTCTGTGGAGGTTCTAGAGGGATTTGGAGCTCCACCAGGGCTGGACTTTGGAGGTCCAGGAACTCCGTGGAGGTTCCAGAGGGACTTGGAGCTCCACCAGGGGACTCTGTGGTTCTAGAGGGACTTGGAGCTCCACCAGGGGACTCTGTGGAGGTTCTAGAGGGACTTGGAGCTCCACCAGGGGACTCTGTGGTTATAGAGGGATTCTGAGCTCCACCAGGGGACTCTGTGGAGGTTCTAGAGGGATTCTGAGCTCCACCAGGGGACTCTGTGGAGGTTCTAGAGGGACTCAGAGCTCCACCAGGGGACTCTGTGGAGGTTCTAGAGGGACTCGGAGCTCCACCAGGGGACTCTGTGGAGGTTCTAGAGGGACTTGGAGCTCCACCCGGGACTCCGTGGAGGTCCACCACCACCCAGGACCATGAGAAAGAGGCAGAAGAGGCTCCTCCAGCTCGCCGGGTTGCTCCTCGTAGTCCTCCTGGTTCTCCCCAACGTGGGACTCTGGTCCCTCTATCGAGGGTTCGAGGCCCTGGACGCTCCCAGACAGGTACGGCCGTCCCAATACTTTTGTCCACTTTCCCATTCCTTTCTATTCATCAGTGTCCTACTACTTTTGTCCACCTGTAGGTCTACTGTACCGGGTCCCAATACATTTGTCCACCTTCCCATTCATCTGTGTCCCTATACTTTTGTCCACGTGTCCCAATACTTTCCGTCAGGATGTATTGGGACACAGGTCCTCACTAAGATAGCAATGCCGACGCGCAAACACACGCAAGAAACAGCTATTTCCTTATGAGGACCCTGTGTTCACACACGAACCGGTTTTACTATCTTATCCGGTTTTATGATTGTCCCAATACTTTCTTCCAATGCGAGGCGTCCCAATATTTTTGGCCACCTGTCTCCGTGTCTCGTCATCGTAGTTGTTGTAATTTTTGGTTGCATTATTATTCTAATAATACTAATAAAAATATATCGTTTGTGGAAAGGTCCCCATAAAGTCATAAATACACACATACGCGCACGAATGCATCTGGATCTGGCTTTCGTTTGTGTGCGTCTGTGTGTTTTTGTATCTTTGTGGGGACATGAGAGAGAGAATCCTTAATGGAAGTGAATGGAACCTTTGTGTGTGTGTGTGTTGGGGTTCTAGGTCCTGGATGGAAAAGCCCCGCCCCCAGCGGTCCCCGAAGCTCCGCCCAGAAGAGATTGGCACGATTACGCGGCGATCGGACGAGATCTGGCTCGATCAGGTGAGTTCCGGAACCTTCCGGGAACCCGGTTCTAGATCTTCCTCGGAACCCGTTCGGGTCCCGGAACCTTCTAGAACCTTCCGGAGGCGCCAGAGAACCTCCTAGGAGGGTCCCGAAGGTTCCGTCCCAATACTTTTGTCCACCTTCCCATCCTGGGAGGTGGGGGACCCGAGGAACCCTTTTGGATCTCCGGGAAGATTCAGGTTCCGGTTCCGTCTTCTCCGCAGGGGACGGAGAACAGGGCCGGGCGTTCCACCTGACGGAGGCGGAGCGCGTGGAGCAGGCGTACCGCGACAACGGCTTCAACATCTACGTCAGCGACCGGATCTCCTTGAACCGCTCGCTCCCGGACATCCGGCACCCCAGGTGAGGAGAACCTCCGTAGGCGGAACCTTCTAGACGATGTCAGCCTAGAGCTAGAAGCGACCCAATACTTTCGTCCACCCGAACCAGAAGCGACCCGATACTTTTGACCACTTTACATTGAAAACGAATGGAAAGAAAACTGGAAGCGACCCAATACTTTTGGCCAATACTTTTACTATTGCTTTAAAGGCACATTTTTACTATGTGGCCAAAAGTATTGGGACAATCTAGAACGTCTAGGAAGCGTCGAGAACTTCCAGGAACCAACTAGATCTCCTCGAAAGGACGCCGGGTCCCCACAGAGTCATAAATACACACTTACACACACAAATGAATCTAGATCTGGCTTTCATTCGTATGTGTTTGTGTGTTTTTGTGTCTTTGTGGGGACCCACATGAAAGAGAGAGAACCTCTTCTAGGAAGCGTCTAGAACTTCTAGGAATTTTTTTTAGACCAAATCTGAATGTTTTCGGACAAATTTAGAAAAAAATAGTCCAAATTTGAACATTTTTGGGCCAAATTCAAATATTCTGACACTAAATCTGAATATTTTTGGACCAAATTAGAAAAAAAGTCAAAATTTGAACATTTTTTGGCCAAAATTCAAATAAATTATATTGACACCAAATGCATGTTGAATGTTTTTGGGCCAATTCTGAATGATTTTGGACCGAATTAGAAAAATAATGGACCAAATCTGAACAATTTGACCAAATCTGAACGATTTTGGACCAAATTTGAATGTTTTCGGACTAAATTAGAAAAAAATAGTCCAAATAAGAACATTTTTTGGCCAAAATTCAAATATTTTGACACCAAATTTCAATGTTTTGGGGCCAAATTAGAAAAAAATAGTCCAAATGTGAACATTTTTGGGCCAAATTCAAATATTTTGACACCAAACTTGTAAGTTTTTGAGCCAAACCAACTAGATCTCCTCGGCAGGACGCCGGGTCCCCACAAATTTATAAATACACACTTCCACACATGAATGAATCAGGATCCAGCTTTCATTTGTGTGTGTTTGTGTGTTTCTGTGTCTTTGTGGGGACCCACAGTAGAGAGAGAGTATTGGGTCACTTCTGGTTTTTCCTTCCATTGGTTTTGAATGGAAATGTACAGAAAATGGACAAAAGTATTGGGACACCTTTTTGTGTGTGTGTGTGTGTGTGTGTGTGTGTGTGTGTGTGTGTAGCTGCAAGACAAAGCTGTACGCTGAGAAGCTCCCGAACACCAGCGTCATCATCCCCTTCCACAACGAAGGCTGGACTTCGCTCCTCCGCACCGTCCACAGCGTCCGCAACCGCTCGCCCCCGGAGCTCCTGACCGAGATCATCCTGGTGGACGACTTCAGCGACCGGGGTACACACACACACACACACACACACACGTCCCAATAATTTTGGCCACTTAGTGTAAATCTACATTCAAACAAATGGACGGAAAACTAGAAGCGACCCAATACTTTTGACCCCTTTACATGAAAACTAATGGAAGGAAAACTAGAAGCAACCCAATACTTTTGTCCACTTAGTGTCAATATTCATTCAAACGAATGGAAGGAAAACTAGAAGCGACCCAATACTTTTGACCACCAGAAGCGACCCAATACTTTTGACCGCTTTACATGAAAACTAATGGACGGAAAACTAGAAGCGACCCAATACTTTTGTCCACTTAGTGTAAATATACATACAAACGAATGGAAAGAAAACTAAAAGCGACCCAATACTTTTGTCCACTTTACATGAAATCTAATGGACAGTTTCCTATTGCTTTGAATGCAAATGTGGCCAAAAGTATTGGGACAAAATTTTTTTTAAACCATTGCTTTGAATGCAAATTTTCTCTATGTGGCCAAAAGTATTGGGACAATTTTTTTTACCATTGCTTGGAATGCAAATATTACATTAAGTGGACAGAAGTATTGGGACAATTTTTTTTTCTTACTATTGCTTTGAATGCAAATATTCACTGTGTGGACAAAAGTATTGGTACAATTTTTTTTTACCATTGCTATGAATGCAAATTTTACATTAAGTGGACAGAAGTATTGGGACAATCTTTTTTTTTTTTTACCATTGCTTTAAATGCAAATGTTACATTAAGTGGACAGAAGTATTGGGACTTTTTTTTTTTAAACCAATGCTATGAATGCAAATATTCACTGTGTGGACAAAAGTATTGGGACATTTTTTTTTTTTACCATTGCTTTACATGCAAATTTTACATTAAGTGGACAGAAGTATTGGGACGTGACGATGTTCTGGCTTGCAGAGCACCTGAAGGCCCCGCTGGAGGAGTACGTGGCCCGGCTGCCGGGGGTCCGGATCCTCCGCACCGCCCGGAGGGAGGGCCTGATCCGGACGCGGCTCCTGGGGGCCGGCGCCGCCCGCGGCGAGGTCCTGACCTTCCTGGACTCGCACTGCGAGGCCAACGTCAACTGGCTCCCGCCGCTGCTGGGTGCGTCCTCTTCGCTTCTCCTTTTTCTTCTTCTTCTGGAGCAAATTAGAAAAATTAGTCCAAATTTGAACGATTTTGGACCAAAACTGAATGATTTTGGATCAAATTTGAATGATTTTGGATCAAATTTGAATGATTTTGGACCAAATTCAAATATTTTTTGACCAAATTTGAATGTATTTGACCAAATCTGAACGATTTTGGACCAAATTTGAATATTTTTGGACCAAATAAAAAAAAAAACTAGTCCAAATTGGAACATTTTTGGGCCAAATTCAAATATTGTTTAGACCAAATTCAAATATATTTGACCAAGTTTGAACGATTTTGGGCCAAATTAGAAAAAACATGGTCCAAATCTGAACGATTTTGGACCAAATTTGAATATTTTTGGACCAAATTCAACATTTTTAGACCAAATTTGAATGTCTTTGGGCCAAAATTTGATGTGCATAGACCAAATGTGAGTGTTTTTGGAACAAATTTGAACAATTTTAGACCAAATTAGAAATAAATAGTCCAAATGTGAACATTTTTGGCCAAATTCCAATATTTTGACACCAAATTTGAATGTTTTGGGATCAAATTAAAAGATTTTTGGACCAAATTTGGAATTTGTTCCAAAAATTCGAGATCAAATGAGACCCAAGTTTGAACGTTTATGGACCAAACCTAGTCCTGTTCTAGACGTATCTGGGTTCTAGACCATTTTTATCCCAAATTTGACCATTTTTTGTCCCAAATTTGACCATTTTGGACCAAGTTTCTACATTTTCGACCCAGATTCGACCATTTTTGAACCTAATTTGACGGTTTTTGAACCGTATTCTACAATTTTCGGCCCAAAATAACCATTTTGTTCCTGAATTTCCACGTTTTTGCTCCAAATTTCCACATTTTTTGGGCCAAATTCGACATTTTCTGGTCCAAATCTGACCATTTTTGGCCAAAAGTATCGGGTCACTTCTAGTTTTCACTCCATTCGTTTACATGTAAAGTTAGATGAAGTGGCCAAAAGTATTGGGTCGCCTCTAGTTTTCTTTCCGTTCGTTTTGAATGTCAATTTCCATGAAGTGGCCAAAAGTATTGGGTCGCCTCTAGTTTTCTTTCCGTTCGTTTTGAATGTCAATTTCCATGAAGTGGTCAGAAGTATTGGGTCGGTTGTTTCTGGGTTCCAGAGCGGATCCGGCGGGACCGGAGGACCATCGCCTGCCCGATGATCGACGTGATCGACCACGACCACTTCGGCTACGAGAGCCAGGCGGGCGACGCCATGCGCGGCGCCTTCGACTGGGAGCTCTTCTACAAACGCATCCCGATCCCCAGCGAGCTCCAGAGCCGCGACCCCAGCGAGCCCTTCGAGTGAGGAACCGCCCCCCGGGACCTTCTCCGGCCCGAAACCATGGAAATTTGGGCCGAAAATGTGCAATTTGGGCCAAAATTGGCCAAATTTCGGGCAAAATTTCCATAGTTTTGCTCCACAAATGGTCAAATTTGGCCCGAAAACAGAAACCAAAAGGAACCCAGTGTAGTCTGGACCGAATGTGAACAATTTGGACCAAATGTGAATGATTTTAAACCGAATTTGAATTTTTGGACCAAATTTGATAGTTTTGGAGCAAATTTGAACGATTTTGGAGCAAATTTGAACGGTTTTGGAGCAAATTTGAACGGTTTTGGAGCAAATTTGAATGATTTTGGATGAAATTTGAACGATTTTGGACCAAATTTGAAAGGATTTTGGAGGAAATTTGAAAGTTTATGGATCAAATGTGAACGATTTTGGACCAAATTTGAACGATTTTGGACCAAATTTGAACCTTTGAAATTTGAAATGAAATTCGGACCAAGAACATTGGAATTTTGGTCCAAAACATTAAAATTTTGGTCCAAAACATTAAAATTTTGTCCAAATGTAAAACTTTTTAGACCAAATGAGACAGAGTTCGAACTTTTTTGGACCTAGTCCTGTTCTGGACTAATCTGGGTTCTTTATGGGTTCTAGACCATTTTTGGCCCAAAGTTGAACAGTTTTACTTCAAAATTTGAATGTTTTTGTTCAAAATTTCACCATTTTATCGCAAAATTTCAACATTTTTGTTCAAAAATGTGAACATTAGTCGCAATTTTGGCCCGATTTGGTCGAACCACAACTGTTCTAGAAAAGATCTAGAACCGAGAAGAACCCGGTTTCGTCCAAAAACGCTCGAATTCGGCCCGAAAACGGCCAAATTTGGTCCAGAAATGGTCCATTTTCATGCAAAATGATCATGTTTTGGTCCAAATTTCCATGGTTTTGCTCCAAAAATGGTCAAATTTGGGCCAAAATCAGAACCCAATACGAACCCGGTGTAATCTGGACCGAATTCAAACAATTTTGGACCAAATCTGAATGATTTTGGATGGAATTTGAACAATTTTAGACCAAATTATCAAACCTTTTGACAAAATGTGAATGTTTTTGGACCAAATTTGAAACTTTTTTGGTCCAAAGTTGACCATATTTGGTCGTTTCTGGAGCTGAATGTGACCATATTTGGTCGTTTCTGGAGCTGAATGTGACCATATTTGGTAGTTTCTGGAGCTGAATGTGTCCATATTTGGTTGTTTCTGGAGCTGAATGTGACCATATTTGGTCGTTTCTGGAGCTGAATGCGACCATATTTGGTCGTTTTTGGACCAAATTTAACGATTTTTTTTCCCTCCAGATCCCCGGTGATGGCGGGGGGGCTCTTCGCGGTGGAGAGGGCGTGGTTTTGGGAGCTGGGCGGCTACGACCCCGGCCTGGAGATCTGGGGCGGGGAGCAGTACGAGCTCTCCTTCAAGGTGAAAACAACGCTATCAGGTCCCCACTTGTACACAATTACCAGTTTTCATTTCCTAATGAGGCCTCATAGTCTTTCTATGGAGATAAACACACACACTCGTTTCGGTATTACTAGTTTCGCAGGGACTTTCCATGGATGGAAGGTTGGAGTCCCCACTTGTACACATTTACCAGTATCTCCTATTATACCGAGGCCCTGTAGTCTTTCCTTTGAAAGACACACACACACACTACTATCTGTATTACTATTTTTGCGAGGACCTTCTCATTTTAACGTTCTATTGTGTGACTCCGCCCCCTTCTCGTCCCTCCAGGTGTGGATGTGCGGCGGCCGCATGGAGGACGTCCCCTGCTCCCGGGTGGGACACGTCTACCGCAAATACGTCCCCTACAAGGTCCCGGGGGGGGTCAGCCTCGCTCGGGTGGGTGGAGCGTCCCCATACTTCTGGACACTTTGGTTTATTTCCGTAGAGGAGAAAAAAAACCATGGAACGTCCCCATACTTTTGGACACTCTGGATTCGCTTCCATTGAAACGATGAAACGATAAAGGGGCGTGGCCGTAGGTCTAGCGGCGTCCGATTAGGCCGCGCCCACCTCATTTAATATTCCGCTAGCCAGCTTAGGCTCGGTATTCTTAATATGTCGTCTCGATATGTGCATGTTAATGAGGGGCGGGGCCTAATCGGGGGCGCCCTATCTTTTAATAAGGGTGGACAAAAGTATTGGGACAGTCTATTGTATTGTACATGGAAATGAAAAGCAGTGGGTGCATATTAATGAGGGGCGGGGCCTAATCGGGGGCAATAAGGGCCTTTTAATAAGGCCCTGGGTGGCCAAAAGTATTGGGACAGTCTATTGTATTGTTTAATGGACGGAAATGGGTGCATATTAACGAGGGGGGCGGGGTCTTCCTCCAGAACCTGAAGCGCGTGGCCGACGTGTGGATGGACGAGTACGCCGAGCACGTGTACCGGCGGCGGCCCGAGTACCGGCACCTGCCCGCGGGGGACGTGGCGGCCCAGAAGGCCCTCAGGGTCCGGCTGGGGTGCCGGGACTTCCGCTGGTTCATGACCCGGGTGGCCTGGGACCTCCCCCGCCACTACCCGCCCGTGGAGCCGCCGCCCGCCGCCTGGGGGGAGGTACGTAGCCGTCCCTATACTTTTGGACACCCTTGATTTCATTTCCGTAGGAATAACTTTACATGTCCCAATACATTTGGACACAATGATTCACGTCCATAGGAATGTTGTTAATGTCCCAATACTTTTGGACACTCTTCAGTTTGATTCTTTTGAATCCATTGATTACTATTAGACTCCTATTTGATTCTTTTGAGTCGATTCATTTGATTCATTTTAATTGATTCATTTGATTCCTCCGATTCCTATCGAACTCCTGTTTGATTCGTTTGAATCGATTCATTTGATTCCTCCGATTCCTATTGAACTCCTGTATGATTCGTTTGAGTCGATTCATTTGATTCATATAAATTGATTCATTTGATTCCTCCGATCCCTATTGAACTCCTGTATGATTCGTTTGAATTGAAGAGTTTATGAATATTAATGTGCCCCAAAATAGGCCCCTCCCCCTTGAAAGGAGTCCGATTAACATGGAATTGTACAGTTCATGAATACTTAATAAGCTCAAAATAGGCCCCTCCCCCTTCAACAGGAGCACTGTTTGCCTGTTTTAATGTGTGTGTGTGTGTGTGTGTGTGTGTGTGTGTGTGTGTGTGTGTGTGTGTGTGTGTGTGTGTGTGTG
>JBBPDE010209886.1:2365-14786 GCA_037974605.1 Nannopetersius ansorgii
GATCCTATCATCAGTCACATAGGTGGATGTAATGCACAGTTAGATGAAGTAACTGGATCAGCAGTTCAGTTTGATTTTCTTTGCACACTCAAAAAACAATATTTCAGGGAATTTCTTATTAAGAATCACTATGTATGTATGTTTGTGTGTTTATGTCAAATCCTTTCTTTATAAGTGAGATACTAATATAAAACAACTTTAAATATATATATATTTTAAATTAAATTAAATCAATTAAATCAATTTCTGTCTAAAATAAATCCATCTTTGACAAAAAAGAAATACAAAGAGAAGAAAAAAAGGAATATTTGAAATGTCAGTTTTGTCTGTCATTTATATAGTTTATGTATTATTTAAATTATTTTCTCTTTCTTATTTGTATTATTATTATTGCAACAGTAATAACAAAAGTAACTGGAATAAAGCAACGACATTCAGTATGAACTGTCATGTTTTATAATAAAACCTATAATGTTATAATGTTTTATAATAAATTCATTTGTAAGAAGTTAGACTAATGCTGGTCAGTCAATCTCTAGTGACGAATTCTGTGTCTTTACAGTGAAAATGTAACATATTTGACGTGACAGCCTTCAACATGAGGTCTTACCTCAAATGTCTAATTTACATTGCTGTCATTATAAGAGCTTTTCCCTCATTTGTGCTGTGGTTATCCAGATGATATTTCAGAATAAATTAGTAAATGATTTCTTGACTCCATTATTTGACCAAGAAATTATTTTTAATGTCGGGGCATCTTCCTCAAGTTACCCAAGCTACCCAACGGTTTATTTTTCTGAATAAAACTTTCAACAAACATCACAAGGAAGCTCATTAACTACAGTTGTGCTCACAACATAAAATCTGATTTACTAAACTACAGCTTATCATGCAAATTACATGTGGTTGCACCCACTAACTTGACTTAGTAAAAAAAAAAAAAAATAGTGTCATCAACATGCTGGAGACCAAACAGTAAGCGGCCTGTTCAATGATGAAGAGAGATAGGTGTTGATAAATTATGTTATTTCCAGTGATTTTATTCAGTCCTGATTAAAAAGGAGTTTCATGACATGAACATGAACATCCTGTTTCTCCTGTTACTTTAAACAGTCATTCCAATGGTAATTATTCCTTCAACTTGTGCTTGAGGTTCATGCTTCTATCTCACAGCTGTATGTGCTGCCAGTGTTAAAGGAAGACTCGCTAACTCGTCTTTTGATATTTTAATGTAAGCCTACAAGTGCTTTTGAAATGCAAAGGAAAATTCACAGACTATGATAAATGGAGTGTGATATGTGATCAGCTGCACATATACACTACCAGTCAAAAGTTTGGACACACCTTCTCATTCAACGATTTTCTTTCTTTTTATTATTGATTATTGGTTACATTGTAGATTAATACCGAATACTTAACATCACCTATTGGTCTGATGATGGCTTTGCACACTCTTGGCATTTTTTCAGTCAGATTTATGAGGTATTGAACTGGAATGGTGTTTAATGCACAGGTGTGCGTCGTCAAGAGTTCATTAGTGGAATTTCTTGCCTTCTTAATGGGTTTGGGGTCATTAGTTGTGATGGTCGGGTTGGTCCACAGTTAGTGATCCTATTCAGCTACAGTTCTACTCCACATTATGACAAGAACCACTTAACTAAGTAAAATGAAACAACAGTCCATCATTACGTGATTACAAAACATATTCTGGTTTCTATAACTCTATTTTTGGTTATAGCATAATTCCATGTGTTCCTTCATCATTTTGTTTGTTTTCAATATTAATCTACTATGTAAAAATAATAAACAAAGTAAAAACATTGAATGAGAAAGTGTTTTTAAACTTTTGACTGGTAGTGTATGATTGAATACATATGTGTGAGGGTGAGAAGCCCATAGTCTGGAGTTTCTGTCAGCAACAACCAAAAATGTTGTGCATGTTTCCATCATTCCATTAAAGCATGCTGTTTCTTATCAGTCCATTCTTTAAACAACCCTTTTGTAACAATGCCTTGCAAAACTATCAGGCAAAAAGGTGTGCAGTCTATTTAAAGTAAATCCCAATCCAAAGACAGCAAACAGTGTTTCCAATAACAACAGTCAAAGTGAAAGTAATGGGTTGCTCTTGGGTGAAATCCTAGATGTTTTTGTTCTCTACAAACATGAAAGGAAATCACCAGTGAAGTTAGAAACCCAAGAAACCCTGTCCTGCCATATGAGTATTATGAAACACACATGGCTTCTAATGTTAAAACTTAGTCTGCATCCAATATTGTGTGAAGTGCAATTGATGAAACTTAATTATTTATAGATATAAAGTAAAGCAGCCCCTTATGTGAACTCTTTCTTCGCATGTAACCCACAAGTGTGTCTCAGTGATACCACAAGCAGTCCTGGAATTTTAACCCCTGGGCTCCTTCAGTACTAAGCCACCAGCTGCCCCAGATGTTCACAGATAGTTCATATCCTTACAGCTGTTCAGAAATAATGAAATTATTTGAATATGCTAAATAAAAAAGCTTCTGCTCTCGTTAATGCATGTGAGTATCCATATTCCATATATGGAATACTATAGTTACTCAAATGTGGAAGATACAGTATGTAGCCTGCTCTGTCAGTCATTTGTATTTTATTTGAAGAAGCTCAAGAAATCACACTGTTTCAGAAGTTACATTTCTCTGGAAATGTGTGCTTGTCCTGCCCATATTACTGGGAACATTCTTGAGAAAAGATGGATTACTGAGAGATGTGTGCTGTGCTGGAAGCTCCCGCTATGGGAACGACCAAGTTGTTTTCATGAACCACATGAACCACTCACCACTGAACCACGGAATCTTAACCATGATATCTCAAAAACTGCATAGGATGTATGGAATTATGTCGCATAAGTATATAAGTATATGTCGTATAGTATATTGTATACGTGCAACAAATAACATGTATTTAGTACGTTCCTGAGGAGCCAAGGTGAAGGAAAATGTATTGGAAAACATATACTCTACTCTTTGAAAATATTGTAAAATAATGACCAAAAGAATAAGAGATCATATGTAGAGATTCTAAACTGCCCAGAAGTGTGATTGTATGTCTGCCTCCAACCCCTAATCAATGAAAAGCAGCTCACATAACCAGTGGATGAATAAAATCAAAGCATATATTTTTTAACCCAAGACATTTTCTTTGTTATGCTATGATTTGTTTGCTCTTATCTCTAGTTCTATAGTTAGCCTACATGAGCTGGAAGTTGCAAGTGGGAGTAGCATTTTTGAAAAATTCCCAAAGAAAACATTTATTCCAGGAAGTCAAGTTAAAATGACATGATCTCTCTCCTCCTTCTGCTCCAGTGAAATACATGCTGTCTATTGTTCCATAGAATAACATTAAAAGGATAAAAACCAACTAAAATGATCTGACTGTAGGAAAAATACAACAGCGCTTCAAAACACATGGAACCTGTTTGGGACTGGTGTTTACTAGGTAGTATCCTGCAACGTCTGCATTAAGTCCGGGTTGCATAGTAATGTATACATGTGATTACTCTCTTGTGACATGTTTATCATACTTGAATATTGAAAAAAAGAGGCCTGTGCACCGTCAGCTTGTATGTCTACTGTTACTGGAAGATCTTTTCATCTGTTTGTCAGGGTATCAGAGGACTGGCAGGATCAAAAGATGAAGCTGAACTGCCTGCTGACCAGGGCGATGATGTGATGTGAACATTCCCCTTCCATAATTTTTCAATATGGGACACAATATTTGGAAGGACATTTCAGCAGATACTAAGAAAGTGAATATAGAAGCTCTCAGAAGATGGTAAAGGATTAACATTGTATGGATTAACATTTATATGTTTTGTTAGCTATTTATTTTCCATGCCTCACAGCAAGAGGTTCATTTATTTGATTCCTTGCTGAGTAACCAGGGTCCCTCCTGCTTGGAGAACACATGTGCTCCCACATCTGTCTGGGTTTTTGCCATCAGTACAATGTAGGGGTGTAACAGTACACAGATGTCACAGTTCAGTACGTACCTCGGTTTTGGGGTCACGGTCCGATACAAACAAAAAGTTCTAAAGAATGAGGCTTTATTTGTTTTCGTTTATTTTAAATAAAAAGTAAATACACACTCTTGCTTATATTTCCATGTATGTGTAACTGTTATGCCAGTAGGTTTATAATTTACTTGCGCTTTTTGGTCCCTCTGTGATTCCATATTACTTCAATCACGTCTTCTCTGTTGTACCGTTCTCTGAAATTCTCTGAAAGACATGTACTGTGACGGTTCGGTACGAATACATGTACCATTACAACCCTAGTACAAAGACATCAGAATGGAGACACTACATTGCCCGTATGTGAGACTGTTTGATTGTGTAAGCCTTGTGCTGGCATCGAGAAGCACAGCTGTGTCCAAAAACCAGCAGCTTAACAACACAGAACAGAGAACAAAAGAAGACATAGCAAACTTTAGTCATTTGCATTAACCATGTTAAACATGACACCAGGCTATACGCTAATGCCTGTGCACTAGAGTTTAGTTTGTTAAAATTCATGTCAGAATTCATATTTCCACAGCAAAAATCAATGCATCACAACACGTGTAATGAATCCATTTTGAATTGCTTGACAGCCCTAATTTACAGTATATACACTACATGGACAAAAGTATAGGGACGCTTACACCAACAGGGACTTTAGTGACATTGTATTCAAAACAGACATTAAATATGGAGTTCCACTCTTCTTGGAAGGCTTTTCACAAGATTTTTTAGTGTTTCTCCAGGAATTTGTGAAAGCATGTTGTTGTCCAGAATGTCTACATAGGCTGAAACATTAAGCTTGTCCTTCACTGGAGGTAAGAGGCCTAGTCTAAAAATAATACTATTTCATAATACTATTGTCCCTGTATGTATTTGTGTGTGTGTATATATTGCAGGGCTTGGAGGCTGCTAATCATTTAAAAAAAAGCACACAGGAAAAATTAAAAATAAATAAAAAAAAGCACACAGGTTGCATTGCAACCTCTAACTAGTCTAAATACTCTAACAGAGACTGAAACACAAGGATATATATATATAATGATAAAGACAATTGAAACATCTGGGAAAGGGGGGAGAGACAAGAACAAGCCGCAGGTGAACATAATGACAGGACAGGTGTGAGTACTATTGCATTGTAGGAATTTTTTGGACAAGTGGGTGACCCAGGGCCAGGTGTGAGCACTTCTTTGCAGGGCATAATTTTTCTTAATTTGGTTGCCTCGGTCTTACAGTAAAGTGCCCCTCTTGTTTAGATTCACATATCAGAATATGTTATACCAGAATATTATGTTACATTGTTTGGACACTGATTATACAGTTGGAGGATTACTTATCATGGAATTTGAATGTGTGGGGACTAGTTATCTAACAATAGTAGCCCATCATAACAACTAAGTAGGGAAATGAAGAGGCTAAGAATAAAAACAAAACAAACGGATTAATCAAAAAATGCAAACGGTTTCAGATTGTTCTGAGACCTATAGACAATGCGAGGACTTCACTCTGAAAGTTTTAGAGTTTCAATAAAATTTGCTCATGCTTTTCATGGCAATTGTTAAAATTTGTGATATTTTTCTGCAAGTGTGTCCTCCCTGAGTGTTAAATGTTCATTAAGCATTAAGCTTTCAGGAGTGTAAAACTCTGGAAATAATTCAGAAACTTTGCTGCACATGATCTTATGCCCAAATTCAACAGATAGATAGCATAATAAGAAAAGTTTACTAGTGAAGATTAATTTTGAAACTGCATTATTGATGCTTCAGCACTCATTTTCCAATTTAGATAACTTTTGCATGCCTATATATGGTGAAAGAGGTTAAACATACCTTCTACCAGTAGGTATAAATTCAGAGCTAAATCGTACCAGTTTGTCAAAACTATTCCTGGTGATTAACCGGGTGTGCGTTGCAAAGCTGTGCTGGATAGACCTAAAATGGTTTGTTCTGAACAAATATTTACACATACCATTGAAGAATGTTTCACCACTGATGTTCACATACTTTGCCGCCCCTAGCTGACGAGTCACAGCCAAAAAAAGCAGTTTCCACTGCAGGCTCCTGAAGATACAAACTCTCCTGCTACTGCTTTCCATATGCATGCTAAGTTGGAGTACTAGCTACATAATATGCGTTCGGTAGTTGCATCGCAGGGCACCACAGCTAATGAGCTCTGCTGATCATTTATTTAGAAGTGTAGAGACAAATCACAGGGGATCAAAGGTAGCCCCCCTTAACCTCAGAGTGTCAGTGTAACACTGGCAATGTCCTCTTTAATTCATTATTGCTGAGTGTATTTTGTAAACTAAAAATCTGTAAAGTAACCATTTGTCAAACGTAAACACACCACTGCACACAGCGTGAAATTCTTTCCTATTCACCAAGTGAAGCAGGGCAGCCAGAAACTCAGCGTCCGGGGAGCAGTGTGTGGGGATGGTACCTTGCTCAGGGGTACCTCAGAGGTGCCACTAGCAGTTGTTTAATCACAGAGATACTGCCCTATTATTAGAATAATAGGGCAGTTTTTAAGTCAAACATAAATGAAACAAAAAGCAATATATTAAGAAATTTGATAAAAATCCAGGATCAGGGATAAACATGCAAAATTTCATGAATGCAGGGATTTCAGATGCAGAACGTTTTGCATCGGAAGCTGATTTACTGAGATCTCATATAACATGCACCATTAGTCTGTTGTTGCCATTATTATAGAAGACATATGAAGAATATTTAAAGAATACCTGCATCAAATTCTCCTCATGGTGAATTAGAAAATGAGAAAAAAGGCAAGTTGAAATTTGACACATGATGTTTTGAGTCCTTGTTTAAGTCTTGTGTCTTATGTTTAAGTCTCATAAACTGACTTAAACACCATTACAGAAAACAGAGGGCACTTTTAAGGTGGAAGCTTTTACGTACCTCTTCAGTGAATACTGATGAATTTGTGCCTTCTGTCTGTAGGCTGCGTGCAGCACTGTAAAGCTGCTCCTCATATGGGCCTCCTCAGAGAGCCTGAAGCTCCACATCATCGTCCACACAATAAACAACGTCACTAAATTTCCAGAGAAACCCCTACAACACAACGAACACGCTAAATATCAGATATTTTTTTAATAAATGGTGGCTGTATCTAATCCATTTTATGATCTTGTGACTTAAGAGAAGCCAGAGAGATTTTCAGGGCATTACAGCAAATCTCATCTGTAGATATGCTTAAAATAATGTTAGGAAACAAGCACCATTTATCTGGGGTTCCATTGTCTTTACGGATGTGTTGATTGTAAATCTTGGGCAATTTATTTGTCAGCTCCCATTGGGCCATTTTATTACTGAAGCTCTTTCTCATAACTGCCAGATGATGGGATTTACAAGTCTATTTACTGACATCCTGTTGCTCACTGATAGAGTCAAGCAAAAGATAAACATTAAAACATCACTCCGAGTGTATGAGTGTGTAGAATGAGTGTAGATCACGAATGGGGTCATGTGGGAATTCCACTCTCTCTAGGTTAAAAGGGTCAGACTTTCCTCTGCTTTCTTTCAATGACACATCTGCACCTCAGATCAGGACCTGATGTGTGTTGAAAAGCAGGCACAGCACAAAATAGGCTCTGAAGGTAACACTGGATTTATAGTAACCCCCCAGTTTTATGTGGATCCGGAGTCACGGATTTAGTCACACACACATTTTTTGGAGAAACGAACTTGTAGTTTTGCACGGAAATCCCCACAATAACGGAAACTGCAAATATCCTCCGGCCTTCTTTTGCTTTTTTGTGGCAATAAATATATTTTTTCTGAATGTTGTCACACAAGGTCTCAGGGCAGGCTGTAGCCGACCTGGAAGCACTTTTTTCAAATTCCACATCAGGGTTGAACCCCGGCGCTCCAAGCGTGATTTCTCCGCGTTGCAAGCACTCAGACACTTTAAACTCCACAGTTCAGTTGATCTCCAGGAGACCTTTCCAACAAGCCCTCATTTGTATTTTTAGCCCAAGTAGATCAGGGAATATGGTCCAAAAATCATTCACCTGCCGCTGTGTCCCCATACTTTTGTCTAACGACCTTCCAAGTTACATATCTTGGCGGGGAATTGAAAGGGTAATGCATTAAACTGAATTTAAAATGAAATTCAAGTGTTCTGGGAGCATATTTGGGGGCATAATTAGGGTTTACACTATAAAAATAGGCTTTTTTTTTTGGCACAGCAACGTGGTTTTTCACCATAAGCGGGTGCTCTTGGAACATAACCCCCGCGAAAAGCTTTTTTCACTAACTGTCCAATTAACTGCATGTTACTTATTTATAGTATTTATATTTATACCCAGCCTTTGTACTGATAGAATATCAGAGCTCAAAACTGTATGTCTAGGCTCCCGCACCAGTTTTGTACAGAACATTTGGGCAAAATAGGTCCAGTTTGCACCTGAGACTGATGCAAAAGTCTTAATAGAATGGGGCATTAGTGTTTTAGCTGCTAGTATTCTTTACAATGTTTCACATCAAGAATCATTAATGTTGTTGGTTCACATTAAGGATTGTTAACATTAACTGTATTTGTTAACAAACCACAAACTCAAACATTAATAAATCATATCTAATATAAATATAAATATAGTAAAACCATATAATGTAAAAAAGTAATTGCCACTGGGCACTTTCTATGACTGGAGTTCAGTAAATGCCATAAAAGTAATACTGAGTGTTGAGTTTCTCAGCAAAGTATTAGTGAATGGAAGGGCTTAAGCTTAAGAATTTATCTCAGGCTGCCAGACGTATTATATAAATCTTGTTTTCTTTGACATGTACAGCCTTTTTGGCAACTCATTATGGGAAATATCTTAACCACATGAATTTAATATTTTCCAGTAAACTTCTTTGTGATCTAAATACTGCCGTTTTCCTGTCTTTGCCTTTTATGTTATTCTGAAGATTTTTCTTCTGTCACTTATCGTTCAGGTTTTCTTATATTGCTAATTGTAAGTAAACACTCTAGGTATAAAACTGGTGAATTAAATTATACTATTTTTAGTACAAGTGATAGAAAAACAGGGTAACCTGAGTGTTTCCTATAAGGACAGATAAGGGCAGACAAGGATACACTTCATCACTTGGTGGTGTCACGGTACGGTCAGTGGCCTTATGTCCACTGCTTCTCTGTTCTTTTTTGGGTCATGTTTCAGTTCTGTGTTTTGGGTTTTTGGGGCTTTTATTTTGATGTGTTCAGGGGTTCTGCTTGTGTCATGTGTTTTTGTCTTCAGCTGTTTTCTGTTTGTGTGTCATGTGTTCCACCTGTGTGTGTGTTTGCCCACTGATTTCCCCCTGTATTTAAGCCTGTTTCTGTTAGCCTTTCCTCATGTGTCCATCACCTCATTTTGAGCTGTGTTCCTGTTCCCCGTTATTTCATGTTTCTGTTTTCTGGGTTACATACTGGAGTAAATCATGTTAATTAATGGAACCTGTAAAGCATTATTGTTTTTCTTTGTGTTACCTTCTCAAAGCCTTAGAGAAAAAAAGTTAGCTGGCAGATGGCTTTTTATGGCAGTGCTGTGAAGAACATGTGCTGGATTATTAGAGGTTTTTTACATTAATCAGACACTTGGTTTTGCTCCAACGGAGATGGAGGTTTTGCTCTTTGGAGATTCTTGGATTTCTCATAAAGTAACTATAGTTCTGACTGATCACAGATTTTACAATTGGGATTATGAAAATCTGTCCACTCTGTGCAGTGGACCCAGTATTAAGGTGAACCTCTTTGTGTGATAGTGGTTCACAGATAACCCCCAGCTCCTGGAGGAGTCCTTCTTCAGACAAAAATATCACCAGCTATATTTTCTATGGACAACCTAAATGTTAGCCCTCTTGTCTTATGTTATAAAGAGTGTATTAATTACAATCTCAATTTTACATTCTAAGGTCAAGTCTTCTGAATTGTCTGGGTTTTATGGGTCACACTATTATCAAATAGAAATTGAATCCAACAGAGATCTGGTTTTGACCGTGACAGGGGACCTCACAAAAGATGGTGACTGAAAGAGCTTTGTTAGAAGCAGAGTGGCATAGGTGTAATACAATGTTTTCTGTTTTTTATCATTTCATTGGAAGTAGTTTGCACTTGGACCATGTTGGCATTTATAATAATAATTTACAAGTTATTTTCAGAGTAATTACTGAATATTATACAATAGGTACAATGTAATAAATAACAGTGATGACAAAATAATCAACCTGGGCTGTAAGGGATGAGTGTTGTAAGAATGTAATTGTGTTTTCCAACTGTGCAATCAAAAACTGATCCAAACAAGAAGCAACTGAGCTCCGAGGTCTGGTTCCAGTTCAGTTTGTTTATCACTAGATTAAGGCAATTGTAAAGCTGGCCAACTAGCTAATCTGTTGTACACTTAAAGGCTATTAAAACTAAATAACTTTTTTATGTGTGTTTATTTGTAAACTTTATAAGGGTTGTCATGAAATAATACTGTGTGCTTTTCTGTACTCGCACAATTACATGTTTAAATTGTGCATAACAGTCATGTGCACAATAAAAAAAATCATTTAAAAAACAAAACATATGTGAAAATATGAGCAAGACCACTGTCAGACTAGCTAAATGGTAATATAAAGGGCTTGGATTCCCTTCACCTGGAAGGGTACATTTACAGCTGAAAGTCTTCACTGCTGAAACAAAACCTTGAATCATCATCAATAAATTAACAAAAAACTCATAGGAGATAAGGAATTAAACCTCTGCTTTTAATTAACAAAATATAAAAAAACTACATTTATTAAATAAAAGACTAAATATCAGCATAAATTACATCAATGTATTATTTAAAATTGATCTGTTGATCTGTTAATCTGTTGATTATTTCTGTTGATCTGCTCATCAACTTTGACACAGTGGAAATGGTAATTAATATTTTCAAATTACATGAAAGCAAACAAACAAACAAATAAAAACACAAAAATGGCTTCAAAGTTTATTTAACAGTAGCAAAGTGTTAGATAACCCAGATGAGAACACAATATATCATCACCATTTGCAATAAGGATTTGTTTTTGTGTTCATAGATTACTGATATTTCTCACTATTTAGTAATATTTTCTAGCTGGCTTGCTTGCTAATGAGTGCTATAAGTTTTGCTGATTTTCTTCCTCAGTAGAGTCCTCCATTTGACTTCAAAGCACCCACAGATACTGCCATACTACTGGATGGATCTTCCATTGTGGATCTGAAGAACATTGAGAAACTTTGTGGTGAACTTGACTTCGAGGCTTTTTTCATCCAGTACAGATGGGTTCCTATGTGTGTCCGTTTTCCAATACAGTGATTCCCAGCAGCACAGAGCGGAAGTCACACGAGTGACGCTGTGTCCAGATTGCATGCTGTGCTCTTTATAAAGATCTCTTCTGGCCCCCTGTCCTTGGCTTTCTGTACAGAATGGTCTAGGAAAAAGGACGGCCCTTTGTTTCCTGAGGGTGGTCATATTTACAGATAGCAGTCCCACATCTTGCGTAACTATGCAAGAAGCTGCAGCAGCTATAGATGCGTTCAGGGGACTGAACTCTTTGCTCCTACTGCAGGTGACCCTTTAGAAGACCCACCTCTTCAAGGAGCACCTCGGTGACTAACTACGTCTCACATTCTACTGCTTACTTACTAAAAAAAAAACTACAACAAAAAAACCCTTCCTTGCTGCTGTCTTAACTCTTCACTTTTCTATGGCTTATGTTGCGTCGGTATTGTTTGGTGGGTGTTGGCTAATTATTATTTGACAGATGTTGTGTAGGTGCACTGAATGTACAGTATTTCTGTTAAATAGTTGACATGGATTTAAGCTGTTTACTGGTTTAAGAAACAGTTGTGGACTACTTGAGCACTGATGTACATCGCTCTGAATAAGAGCATCAGCCAAATGCTGTAAATGTAAATGTCGATGTAGAAGTCCTCAATCTTTATCAATAACTCTCCAGTCCACAACAACGAAAGCATCATAAACCAGTCATTATCATAAACATAACTTCTCCATAGGCACTTCAGAAGAAAAACATGCAGTTGTTTGGATGAGTAACTCTGTATTCTGCCCAAGTAAGTCAAGTCGAGTAGGTGTTTATTATCATGTCAATCATATACACAATTCACAGTGAAATGAAGCAACGTTGCTCCAAGACCATGGAGCAACACAAGGACAGAAACAGAGCACCACAAACAAAAACCGAACTCCACAGGACTAAAGAGAGAGTGCAAAAACATATGAGCAATGTTACAATACTTTAGAGCAAAAGACAACACAGAGTGCAGTTGAGAGGAGTATTATGACACACTGTATTCTTGCAGCAAAGTCATTTACAATAAATGCAAAGGAACACAAAGACTGAAGTAAAA
>JBBPDE010209894.1:0-14785 GCA_037974605.1 Nannopetersius ansorgii
ACACACACACACACACACACACACACACACACACACACACACACACACACACACCTATGGTCAATTTAGAATCCCCAGTTCTCCTGACTGCATGTATCTGGACTGTGGGAGAAACCCGGAGATCCTGGAGGAAACACACACCACCACAAGGAGAACATGCACACTCTACACACACACACAAACACACACAATACACAAACATGCACACACACAACCAGGACCTGGATTTAAACCCCCAACCCTGGAGGTTTGAGGGAACAGAGGTACCCACTGACCGGCCATGGGGCAATATATTCTTATAATAAGCACAAAAATACATCTTTAATTGCAAGAGGACACATGAAGTCACTAATAATACAGGACTTTAACTCCATTAAAAGAGGCAATTAACAATCTAGACAAAGTCTGAGAGGCATGGTGCTGCCAGGGAATGGCTACCTAGTGGCCTTTGGTGAGTTTCCACGACAATGTAGATCTATGTTACACTTAGTGTATTTTGTGGACTAACATAAAACCACACTGGATTGAGGCTGAATTGCTCTTGTGTTCATTTTCCTGGATGAACTTGGCATTCCCAGACGCCTTAGTCCCATCTTTCTCTAGAAAGTTCGAGCTGGCATTTCCAAAACCAGCCAATCAAGTGACGACTCCAGTAGGTAGAGATTACGGCAGGCGGATAAGGTGCATAAGTTTGACCCTTTAACAAGACTTTAATACCAGCAACACATGTCCAGTGAAGGAAATAAATACCTGCAGACAGCATACACTAACATGGTCATCATATAGGGAAAATGAAAATGTGAGGGGATTTTGACAGAAAAGGTAAAAGAGTAACCATAACTGAGAATTTCTTTTTACTTCTTTTTAAAGAATTTGGAAGTTTATGCATTGTGACGGTTGGAGGCCTGTAGAGACGTCCTTTTCAGTTCTTTATTTTGTTTTGGGGACCTTTATTATGAAGGCTGAGCACACAAGTCTTATATTTGTTTACATGTGTTTCAGCTGACCGTGTGCTCTGATAATGAGATGTTTATGTTGATTGGTTATTTGTTTAGATCTGTGTTTAGTATTTCGTTTTGCTTAGTGTCGGTCCACGTTGGTTTTGTTCTTCTACCACTTTTGGTTTTTGTTTTGCGTTCTATTTGGCCCTCGGACCTGTTTGTTTTGTTATTTTCAATAAAAAGAGAAAATGGAAGTCTGCCCTCAATCAAACAAGGGGAAACAGGACATGCATTTCATTAAGAGTATTGTCAAAGGGCTCAAATTCTGAAGAATTTTTAAAAAGTTGCTTAATAGTCTTTAAGATTTAAAGTTTAAAAGTCTGTATGTTTTTGTCTTGTGTCCAGTGGTGATGTGATCTTGCTTTAAGAGATGAGGATACGCAGCAGGTTTGAGTTTCATCAAATTTGGATGCAAAATTTTTTAAAAACATTTTTCTTAATGTTTGAACAATATGTATTTGCCTGGATTTGCCAGGTTTTTGGTAGTGACAATATTTAAATTGGCCTGTAAACTATGTGTAATTTTATTTTCATAATTGACCTGTGATGTTAAAATGAACTGTAGCAACAAAATCTAGATCAAAAGTGTCACACAGAATATTAAGTGGCCTCAGGAAGGGTTATAAAAAATGAATGATCTTATTAATCTTTTTTACTCTGCACTGGATATTTACATATAAAAAGTTGCACTTATATTATATGCATATTATCTACGCAACATACTACAATATCACCCATTTTCTTATTTCCTTAACTCTAGTGAAACATTCAAATAACTAAAGAGTCCGTATGACTGTGAGTTTATTTTCCATGAAATTCTCACCCATTAAAGCTTTCAAAAGTCACAGATGACTTCCATTAATAAATTTTCCTTCTGATATGTGATGTGTATGTGTAAAATGAGACAATTACCCAATAAAATGTGTTAAGTTACACCAGTTCTGAGGGTCCACCTCCTGCATATCGGTCTTAAAGCGTTCTCCACACTTCTCCATCTCCAGCTGGAGAACCGTCGTGTTACACTTCTGGTCCTGGGACTGTGTGAGGTTCTCTGTTGCGGCTGAGAAAACATCAATAAAAAGTGTCAAATCCGCAAGGTCAAAAGGAACCAGCAAAGTACAAAATCAATTTTTGAAAAAAACGATGTCTGTTGTGTTCTGTTGTTATTTTTGTCCTATAATATAAAGGAGATCAGCCACAGAATGAAATCACTGACAGGGGAAGTGAATAACAGTGACTGTTGTTCTGAACCCACCTATCCTGTGACTTGTATCTGTACACATTCGGCCAGTAAAGAGTCCGTTCTACTGTGTTGGAAGTAGGAAAAAAGGCAGGTGTGAGGATCTGAGTGACTTTGACAAGAGCCAAATAGGGAAGGCTAGACGTTTTAACCAGAGCCAAGCAAGTAAAGGCAGAGCGACGTTCTTCTGGGAGATCTTGGGCTCCAGTGTTCATGTGGATTATTTTGACACACACCGACCTAAACATTGTCATAGACCAGTGAAAAAGTGACCGTCTGTCACACATGAACACACCACAGCACAGTGTGAACATTTAAACCGTTTAACTCATTTTCAGTTTTTCTTGATTGCTTTGACCTGCTTAAAGAATTCATCATCACTCTCTCAGCAGAGCAGAGGACACCTCTTGGAAAGCCCTTTCTCATTAGATTGACACATTTTTCCCACCGTTTTGCAAAACAGTTAACACGGCTTTCCTTCAAGCAGTTCAGACTCCATTGTTTTGCTATAGTAACCAAAGAGAAACCATATAGTCCTACCCACATCTCTCAAGCATGGATGGAGGTCTAAAGCAGACGAGAGTGAGAGTAACAGGCTGAGGGGTCCGAGGAAAAGGACAGTCGGGCAACTCATATTGATCACGTTATCAATCATGGCCTTATACAGGCTGGACAAAGAGGCCAACCTGTTCTAAACAGAAACACTGTCGCATCCACTGTCAGAACTTTTCAGCAGGAGAACAGATAACGCTGCTGCACAGTATATACAGAAATATCTTCAGTGATATATTCTTTGTTTCCTCATTCCCTTTACATTCTTTAGAACCCAAAGTCCACCGTTCTCTGGTGTCAGAGGGAGAGTGTTTAGTGATGAGCAGGAGGCAGCCGTCGTGAACATGGTTGTGGCAAACAATGCCATAAGGCTGTGTAAAGCCAGGGTAGCAGTGATTGCAAAGCAGGGCATATTTAGGAACATCAACAATGTTCCTAAAGCAACGACCACGTCCTAAGAAGGAACCCCATGGCCATGAGTTCTATTTCAAAGGAACTCTGACACTGTGAAGGAGGCCAGATGCCAATATGTGGAGGTAGGGAAACATTACTATACTATAATGCCTCGCCATATCATGCAGTTAGAGTCACTTTTCATTGTAATTATTTTGTAATAATGGAGCTTGAAGCTGAAGGAGCACATCATATGTTCATTAATGTTGATGAAGCCGGCTTCAGTCTCTGTGAAGTGAGGAGACGTGAAAGGAACCTTGTTGGGTACAGGGTTCCAGGACAGAGGGGCGTCAACATAAACATGTGTGCTGCCATCTCCAATGCTGGTGTCCTATGCCATATCCCCACTATTGGCCCATACAACACAGAACGCCTCGTAACATTCCTAAATGCACTTTATGATCCCAACTGAGGAGAGAGGGCTGTTAAGGCCTGGCATGCCACTCTTCATCATTATCTGGGCGTTCCATCACTCTCGCCTTGTCAGTGAGTAGTTTACAGCACACCCTCGTATGATGAAGCATATTCCCCATTTCTGAATCCCACTGAGGAGTTGGAGTCGGAAGATTTATGATCACAGTCCCTATGAGCAGATGCCCTTGCTGAATGCAATGACTGCTGCTGCCCAAGAAATAGGAGCAGAGAAATTTCAAGGTTGGATAAGGCATGCAGGAAGACTTTCCCCTCAGTGCAAGAGAGGATATTGAATCTTATGTGGATGAGGAGTATCCATAGTGACTATTTCTTATACACTAATAAATTTCTATACTCCACTGTAATACATTTTACTCTTATTATCTTACAGTAATTTCTTATACTCTGCTAGATTTTATTTTGCATCAAAGCATCTGGATCTGATTTTTTGCAACAAGGCCAATTTGACACAGCCTATGTAGAAAAACAACAAGTGGCACTGGCATGAAGGCTAAAAGACTACAATGACAGGCAACGGCGCACTGATTCACACTGACTGCTGTGTTTTGTTTGTCTGTATTTTTGTTTGTAATTAATTGGAAGAGCTCATACACGTGTTTGCAAGCTGCTTTTATTGAACATTTTGGCTATTTTGGCACGGTTAGAGCCTTTTGCAAACAAAATGTGTCATTGTGACCATGAGTGCCGCTGTTTAGGACTGTGTGTTAACTGTGTGTTGAAAATGTGGAGATCGAGTTGACTGCTGCATCAAAGCAATCAAGAAAAACTGTAACACATTCAACCCATTCACCAAGCGAAGCAGTGGGCAGCTGACAATGGCTGGGGAGCCATGCGTGCTGGAGTGGTGGAGGTAGCTCAGTGGGTAGGATACTTGCCTCTGGACCAAGAGGTCACAGGTTTGAATCCTACCTTCAGCACCACCACTGGGTCCCTTAACCCCAAGTTGCCCCTGTAGTTAGGGGGTCGCTTTGGATTAAAGCGTCTGGTAAATGTGTAGTGGGGAGCAGAGTGTGTGTAGTGGGGAGCAGTGTGTCTGAACACAATGGAGTCTATCACTGTTTAGTTTTTTGATAGTAATTTTGAGTCGTTTGGTCCACGGTGGTCCACAGCCTGTTGCTAAACAGGTCTATCGCTTTTGTGGCACGAAAAATGGTTTTGGAGCGTCGCAAAAACGTGATGTCATGAGTCCTGATCCGTGCTCCAGCAAACCACGGCCGAGACCAACCGAACCATGCTCTGGCACACCTCTTCCAAGTGGGCCAGGGATGGCTAAACGAACCGAGCCCATGCACGGTTCGGAGCACTCACACTAGTCAAACGAAACGTGCTTTGGTGCTCAGTCGCACTCGGGCACGGTTCAATCTGCCTAGCATGAGTACACCCTTACAGACCCAGAGGATCTGCTGCTAATATCTTGGTGCAGAACCACAGAATACCCTCAGAGGTCCTGTGGAGGCAGAGCTGTTTCGGCAGCACGAGGGGAAACTACACAAAATCTATCTTGTGTTTGATCTGGTGTGTGTGCATTTCTTCTATGTTAAGCAGCTAAACAACCAGCATATGTTTTTATCAGTAATGTGAAAAAAGAAGCAATGATGCCACTGTTGGCAGTATACCGAACCCCAGTATGCAAAGTATGCATTAACCATACCAAATATACGGTCCGCTATATGGTTGGTGTTATTTTTTAGTTATAGACTGTATTTATATGAAAAAAAAAGAAATATACAGTCAGCGTCATTGTTATAGGCTTTGAATTTTAGACACTACTGCAACTTTGACTAGAACTGGGTTCTGAGACTAAGACAGAACTCCTTGGTTTCAGGAGAAGACTTCTGGGTTTTTCTCACCAAATTTGCTTTAGTAAGTGATTAGATATTTCTTCTCTCGTATTGACAATGAACCCCAGAGATATCTTTATGTTCTCATTAACTTTATAAAGGGTAATAATGGAGCGGACTGTACACAACTGTGATTTCATGAATGTGATCAAATAAAGGGATTTTATTTCATTCAGTGCCTTAGAAGTGGAAAATGTATTTAAGCCTACCTGATATCACACTCAGCATCAAGGTGTTCACTGTTAAAAGACAAAAGGAGAGCAGAGTTAGGCACAAAACTCAGAGTTAAGCAGTGATGTCTAAAGTGTTGTAGGAATTGCCTTTATGCTCCCACCGTAAAGTGGAAAAATAAAGTGGAGTTAGTGTGAGTGGGTATTGCAGCACTTTATCTTAAACTAACTGTGTAACGGATTTAGTGTAGTGCAAGAAAGGACTCCTGGGAAATTTGAATTCATTCCAATTGGAGTTTGGCCTGTAATGTCCTGAGGTTCTCCTACGTGACTCTCCTGCTGAGATCCATCCACCAGCTTCCTGTGGAAGCAAGAAGCACATGAAAAAGTTTCTCACATTCCAGGCTTCAAAGGACGTCTCACTACTTCTGCACTGCACTGGGGTTCGGAACGATGCACCTGTGGTCCAGCTCCCGGTTTTCACTTCAGGGCTCGTGAAATATCCTCCAAAATGAAGCAGGCTTGTAAAGCTAAGTCCTGCTGCTTTCATTTGTTTCCCACTTAGCAGTGGAACAACAGCTAGCTTTATTTTCCACAGAAAATGTCAAAGCACTGCAACTTTTTTTGCCAGCAGTTCTGAGGTAGAGGCAAGTCGACCAATAGAAAAATGCATGGAAGGTAACAACAGCTCTTTAAAATATTAACATTTTGCAGCCTGAGATGAAGACAAACACAAATATCAGCCACATTTACACACAACACAGTTTATAATATCTAAGTGTAAGATATAATAACACCAGTTCAGAAGAAAACAGAATCACAGAGGCGGATGAAGGTTCACCCCCTGTATCTGTGCTTTGTGGAAACACCTTTTGGTTAAATCACTGCCTATATACTGTTCACACAGTCTATTAGCATTGTAACGGTACACAGATGTCACGGTTTGGTACGTACCTCGGTTTTGGGGACACAGTTCGGTATGCTTCACGATACAGCAAAGTTAAGCAACAAAAAGTTCTAAAGAATTAGGCTTGGTTTGTTTTTGTTTATTTTAAATAAACAGCAGTGTGTTAACCAGTAAACACACACTCTTGCTTATATTTTCATGTATGTGTAAGTGTTACACACCAGTAGGTGGCACTATTGCACCACACTACGACCCAGGTTTGTGATTTACTTGCGCTTTTTTGTCCCTCTGTGATTTCGTATTACTTCAATCACGTCCTCTCTGTCGTACCATGTATTCTCCAAAAGACATCATGTACCGAACCGTGACCCATGTTCGGTACGAATACATGTACCGTTACTTTTGTTTGGCCCGTGAATCTAAAATCAAGACAGGCCATTGTTCCACAGTTGGTTATTTAATATGATGTAATGTAGTCAAGTGGGCCTTGACAACATGCTGTGATAGACAGGAGGCCCTTAATGTTCAAAAGGTTGAGAACATTTGGTCTATATTGTTTGCACAACTTAAGAATGCACTCAGGCTACTATTTTCACCTGACTCTGTTTATACTGTTACACTGTTTATACTGGGCATACGTTTTGCACATTTCTTCAACCGTTGCACATTTAGTTGTGTATAAGACATTTAGTCTTACTTATATTTATATACAACTCATCCTTACGTGATGCTTTTATCCGGAGCGACTTCCACACCCTACCTACAGGGGGCAGTGTCCCTGGAGCAACTTGGTGTTAAGGGTCTTGCTCAGGAACCCAGTGGTGCTGTGCTGAAGGATTCGAGCCCGTGGCAGCTTGGTCCAGAGGCAATTATCCCACTAGACCTCCACCCCCCACACTCTTACCTTATTCTATACTTCTTATTTTGTTCTGCTTTACAGTCTTACGTCTGTTACATTGTATGTACACTGTGGAACCTGAGCTTCACCATTTCATCTATGTCATATATGTTTAAGATGACAATAAAGTTCACATTGACATTGACGGGTGTAGCTCAAGCAGAACAGCTCAAGCTCAGTCCAATCAGAGAGAGACCGCGAGTGTACTGCAATCTTCAAGTCATTCTACAGATTTTCAAAATTAGGCTTATTGATTTCTTTACTACCAATAATTCTTGATCCTGTCATTGCTTTTCTATCCTGTGTTGATCAGAGGAGAATGAGTTAAAGTGTTACTGATAGAGAAAAGTAAGGATTTGTAAATGATCTGCACTACCCTAAGCTGTTTTCTCTGATTGCTGTAAGTCACTATGCTGTTTGTTTTTGTCTGTCATCCATCCTTATTTGCATCAAAGGCCTGTCTATGAAGCAGAAGCGACGAGGCGGTAATTTGCATGCTCTTAGCAACCACTTGATCCACCCTTAAGTCGCCGATGAAGTTTCATGCTGAGAAAAACAGAGGTGTTTTTCAGTGGGCAGTGGATAAACGGCGTGCTTTTTATGCAGACGCATGAGCTTCTGTACATGGTGTCTAATAGAATTCATCTGAAGTGTTACACACAGTTTCCCTCAATGCCACTTCAGGTTATCATGAAAATGACCACAATCTCTTATTATTGAGAAGAAGCATAGCACGTTTGATTAGCTGGCATATCAATTCATCTAAGGATCTCATGGTAGATAGAAGGACTCCATGATTGGAGGGACGGACCAGGCCTTGCCTTATTCCCTTCATAACCACTGTCAGGCTAATCTATTATGACAGGATTCGTCTCGGTTTGGTATAATTAGTTTCAGGTGTTGGATGACAAGCAAGTCTGCTCAATTTAAAAAATCGACCTGAGTCTTCACCATTAAACCCTGGTCTTCGATCACCACCCGTGCTGATATCAGGCCAGATGAGGAAACAAGAGTTTTGAGCAGCAGACAGAAAAACGAATATGACTCAACATTGGTGCTTGTCACAAGTGGTGGGATGCAAGAGCAAGGCTTATAATATGTTGGGATATTGCAAAGAACATCGGGGTCGTGTCTAAGGATCTACAGGCCTCATCTGTTCTAGACAATGTCAGGGTTCAAGAGTCCATCACTGGGGACACACTCAACAAGAATAATGTGTGTGAGGAACGAAGCTGCTGCCTGTTTCAGGTCTTCTAAAGAAACAACACATATAAACTTAACATTGTGGCTCCTCTCCAACGCTGTTGTCATTACACAATTAAAAAAAGAACCAAGACAGAATGTGTACACAATTAATAATCCTGTTCATGTTAGCTGGTCAGGACAGAATCATACTGAAATGGTTATTACATTATTAAAAATACAACGAAATTGCAAAATGCTAGTGTTGCACAGAGGCTTCAAAGCAACAGGCAACATGTTACTAGTTTAACTGACCAATACCATTGAGCACAGTACGCTGATTTTGTGCACTGATCTTTAAACAGGCTACAAAAATGGATACTAAGCAAAGTAGCAGCTAAAACTGACCTCATTTGTAACATAAAACCCAACACAGTGTTTAATTCTGAGTAATAGTGCAGTGTCACAAGTGGGGGCAGCTGGTAGCCTAGTGGTTAGGGCATTCGCCCTGTGACCAGAAAATCCGGGTTCGATTCCCAAGACCACTAGGCACTGCTGAGGTACCCTGAGCAAGGTACCGTCCCCACACACTGCTCCCCAGGTGACGTGTTCCTGGCTTTGCTTGGTGAATGGGTTAAATTCAGAGGTTGAATTTTGTGCTGTTCACACTGTGTGCTATGGTGTGTTCATGTATGACAAATGGTCACTTTCACTTTTATCATCAAAATACCAATCAGAGTAGAAAGGGTCTACGCTATTTAATTTCTATTGGCCTATTTCTCTCTTAAACACTGCTGTAATTTTTTTTAGCAGAACTATTGTCCAGATTAAATACATGCTCAGGTTCATGCACTCAGGTCTGAAGATTAACAAAGGACTCCAGGAGTATATTTATTCTACCTGTTTGACTTACATTTTCAATCAAGAAAGCTAGAAAAAGTGATTTCAAATGGATCCCAAAGGTATTTTAGAAAATACAGCTCCACTGCGACAGTCCAGTGTTGGGGAGGCTTGTTTTCTATGGAGAGTATCTGTATTAGGAATGGGTGCATTCTGAAGCAGCTAAATTCACTAATGATGTTCTTCTGGATGTTTATTGTGTATTTACAGTACTGTGCAAAAGTCTTAGGCCCCTGAGAAAATAGTTTGAAGTCATTTCTATCAGCAGTGGCTTCTTTCTGCAGCTGAATATAAAACAGCTGAATATTAGAATAAATGCAAACAAACAAGCAGTAAAAAGTATCAAGATTCCTTTTTTCTAAACAGTAGTGGATATTCTGTGAGCTGGTTAGAAGAACACAGGTTTGGATCCAGGTTTCTTCTCAGGGCCTCCAGTCATTGAGTGAATGAATACAATAATCAACACCTAATTTAATCTACTGCAGTAAAAAGAGACAAACCAGGGATTTGATAGAGCTGCAGGTAAAACTGGGCTCCCATGAGGAAAGAGGTCTGGAAATGGTTCAGAGAACACTTTGCCACACATGAAACACCATTTACTGTATTAATGTTGTTTGTATTTGTTGTAATGTAAGAGTTTTAACAGTAATTCAACACCACTGCCCAGCAGAAAACAGCTTTTAAGCAGCATTTTCTCAGGGGCCTAAGACTTTTGCACAGTACTGTATATACACACTAATAATCCAGAAGAACATCATTAGTGAATTCAGCTTCTTCTTCCTAATACAGATACACACAGCTTGTATACTCTCCATAGAAATCAGGCCCCCCCACTTCTTTTGGGGGTTTTCCACTGACTGGTACCGGCTCGGTTCGGTTCAACTCAACTACTGATTGGTGGTTGCTATGGTTACACCACTGTTGTTGACTGAACATTAGCATTAGCATTAGCCTTGTCTGGTGAACCAATTGCCTCCGTTTTGTGTCAAACAGCCACAAACCAAGGATAAGAAATAAAACCCCTCTGATTTCATCCATGCTGGTGATTGTAATGTTGCCGGGTAGTTTACCTCAGCTTAGAGCGCTCCGCTTGGGCTGCTGGTCAGAATGTTTGTTCGCTATAGCAACCAGTTGCAGTGGAAAACTGTAGGTCCGAAAGCAAACTGAACAGAGTAGAACCGAACTCAACTGAACCGAGCCGGTACCAGTCAGTGGAGAACCCCCATGAAATACCTTTGGGATCCGTTTGAGTAGCTTTTGTGTTCTGGAACAATTCATACTACATCTGGACCCAACCTGACCAGTGCCCTTGATCCAGATTTCGGTGGGTTAGGATGGTGTTGGCAGGCTGCCTCACATGCTCTAATGGTGGCACATGCTCTGGTTTCAATCCAGTGTGCCATTAATCACACACTGAGTTTCATCATGAATCAGAAACACATTTTCCTTCCATACCATGACCTGGAGCTTTTTTGCTTGATAATATTGGGAGGGAGAAACATCATGTTACAGGTTAGTATTATATTGTGCGCACTGATGCATGTACACAAAATCACAAGACATTTAAGATAAGGGCTCTGACATGATATTTGATGGAAGATTATGGAGTCACTTCTCCCAGCCCAGGTCGTGGGAGTGCTGGAGACGCATTACAGAAACTTCCTCTCTTCAGTATCTCGGGTTAAGAATCTTAAATAAGCAATCTAACATCTATAATCGGCTTTTATGTCTGTTACCTAGCAACTAACGCAACACGTGATCTGGCGAAGTCACTGTTACCTGCTGTCACGGTAACTTTACGAGGCTCCAGTCCGTAACACTGTATAGTCAGAGTATCTTCATTACTGCCTTCAAAATATAGATATTAAACAAAGTCCTGCTCTGAACTTTAAACCAGACAAACTGGATAATGTGGACAAAAGTACTGGGACAGAGCTGTCATACAAAACTATGTTGACAAAAGTATAGGGACACACTCTCTCTCTCTCACATGCACACACAGTCACACACTTCGCTTTGAAAATCACCTTTAGCGAAAAAAAACAAAGTGTATTTGTTAATTCGACCTCAGCTGGGAGGGAGAGCGCCTCGCTGATGGGCCAAATTATCCATAGACTAAATAGTCAGCTGGCGACAGTTTGGACAGTGGAGGGATTTCCTAAAGTTAGGGGAGTTTATTTAAGATTTTTTGAGATTTTTTTATTTTTTGAAACTGACTCAGGAACGGTTGTTCTGTAACGGCTTTTATCCTAAATAAGATCCTGAACTGCTGACACCATGGTCACCACACAGTTAGGAAGTTTCTGTAATACAGTCTCTGGAGATTATCCTATGTTCGTCGGGCAAAAGGTGGAACAAATATCATTCAAAGGTGTGGGATAGTAATTTACAGGTGTAGTGAGCTTGGCTGGGTAAGGTGGTTCTCTAAGGTGGCACAAAGCTACCAGATCTCTAAAGAAAATCTTGTTCTATTACGGGAACTTGTTCTGGGCTTAAGGACAGCTGCATGTTCCTGAAGAATTACCCAGAATGTTCCTATCTTTTTTATCCAATCAGCTTTATTGCCTGAGGAAATCTAGAAGAAGCATAAAAAACCTTCAAAGGCTTTCAATTTTATTGTTCAGCCCTGAAATTCTCAGGACAGTTTCAATTAGGCCACAGGATTTATAGGGAAGGAAAGAGAGAGAAAATGGGTTCAGTCATACTTTTACAATACCAAAACGATTTAATGCAGTGAAGTGCTGTTCTCCATTCAATTAGCAAAAGAAGAGGTCGCATAATTTGAAAGAGATTGTGTTACGGCAAAAACTGTAAATTAATATCCTCAAAAATGTCACTGGGATTTTAGGAGAGATTCTGATTAGCAGACTTGGTTAATAGTGATTAGTAAATGTCACTGTGTATTCACAGCAGTCTCCCCAGCAACAATGTGTCAAGGTGCATTTCCCTGCATAGTCGTAATCAGTAGTAATCAGCAACTTAAAATGAGACTTGTTAGAGGACTTGATTGATAAGTAACATATTTGTAAGTGAACCTGCTATTTATTTTGCTATAACTAATGGCACTCCTGTATAGGGCTACATGATATTAGGAAAACACGTGATATGCGATAATGTTGTTGAGTGTTGCGATGGCGATATCACATGCGATAAGTGAGTAAAAACTTAGCCTTTATAGCGTTAATGTTTTTCTGCTTTGGATTTGCTGGTGATAAAGACTCCAGATGCTGACTAGTCTATGCTGGCAAAAAATTAAATGCAATATTTCCAATCCAACATGCTTTTTTTAAAAAGAATTTACTTAAACAGAGCGTTTCAATCGTGAAACATTTGAACCATTGAACATTGTTGAAAAAAATCTGAAAAATATTTGTAATAATTTTAAATCAAATTAAAAATATTAATTTTAATAATAATTTTAAATAAATGTAAACATAATTTAAATTATAGTAAGTTCTTAGCCAGAAAAAATAGCAAAAGGAACAATCTATAACAGTAGCACAGAAGATGAAGAAAACTGCCCAGTGATGTTTTTGCCCTCTTCTCTGTGGCTCTGGGTGAAGAGTTTTGGAGAAACACCATTTATTGCAGTTCAGTCAATAAATGCGATATTTATGCGCATGTTAATATCGCGATTACGGTAAATTTGCAATATATTGTCCAGCCCTACTACTGTAGTATAAAGAGTGGTGGATTGACTAACCGCACATTCAAGTCACATAGAAACATATTATAGATACGGAGAAATCTTTATTCTAATTTACCATGAAGACTACAGTTAAGTTATGCATAGTATTAGTCAGAAGTGTCCACTCCATGCATTATAATATTTAATTTCCTTGACCAAAGTAATCCCATTTACTGTAACACAACAAACCTTATACAATCCAACAATGACGGCATCTGAGCTATCAGGGTTCAGATTTGAAGAACTGTTGAACTTGATAGTCGTTACCACAAAAGCTTCACACTTCTGATGCCACGTTAAAGGTTAAACTAAGATTTGAACCCTTGACCTTTCATTTACAGGGGCAGCTCTCAAACCCCCAGGCCACCAGCTGCCCTACACACTGGCAGCATAAATTAAACTTACTGTCTGTTGCCATTTGTTTTGTGTTTAATGTGTAGTTTTTACATTTCAATCCAAGTTTTAGAGATGAGAGTGTGAAGTCCTGAGTCCTCTGCAATAAAACCTATATGTGCAATCGTTAATATGAAGAACAAAAAACGTACTTAGTGTCTTTAACTATTCCAGGACAAATCTTATCAAAAATAGAGAACTGAAATCCTTCTGAGAACTGAAATCTGAGAAGAACTGAAAAGTGTCTTACAGTTTCTTTTGTTGTGTGATTTCCTCTATTTTGGGGCAAAACAATTTAAATTTCTTTGAATATATATTTTATTTTATTTCCCAGCATGCCCACTGTAGAGGACAACAGGATGATGTCTGTGTGAAAATAGAACTGAATTTAGAAAATAAAAAACATGATATTAACCCAAGAATACATTCAGTTTGATCAAAACAGTAAAATTCTGTATCACTCTTCTGTTGCTCGTTGCTTGCAAGGACACAAAACCTGTATTTTAGTTCAGCAGTGAATTATAAGTTCTAGAACATCCTCTGGATAGTTTAGCTGTGATAGTCCTGGTTTTCTTTTCGGTTCTGCAGAGGAACGTCTTGCATTTGGTGCTCCTCATGTATGTCCTGCCATTGCAGTGGTTGTTCCCAGCATGCAAACCCCTCACAGGACCATCACTGGAAAGCCCAGGATCTCCTCTACAGAAAAACTAAAGGGCTTAATACAGGTGAACAATATGTCCACTATAAATGACATAAATGAATGAGCCGGGTCTCAGGAGGATAAAGCCAAGACTTTCCTGACAGCAATCATCCTGAAAAACATTTTCAACTTTTAGTTCGGACTAGAGGCCTGTCTCTGCTACGAGGTCACTGGGCGTGTGGAGCTTGGCGTTGAAAGTTGGCTGAAACCCCGCCCCCGGAGTTCACCTTGCTCGGCGCGCTGGTACTCAGGCCTACTCAACGTGGGCAGTCACTGCTGACTCGTGAGCTGCTGTGTCCAGTTAAGGTCACTGAATCAAGTGAACGTTGTCACTGGAGCGACAGTCCTCCTCGAGTGAAGACCTTACATTTGCAGCATTTATCAGATGCTTTTATCCAAAGCAACTTACATTCTCTACCTACAGG
>JBBPDE010209924.1:0-10007 GCA_037974605.1 Nannopetersius ansorgii
TAATATATATAAATGGGGGGGGGGGGCTGTCTGTAAATGGGTATGAAAAGTATTATGTAGGTGTACATTAGTTTGTATAGCTTTGACAGATGACAGTCTTTCTGTTCTTCATTTAGCAGTTCAGTTCAAGACCATTGTCTCTCTGTTATATCCAATATCGCTGGATGTTGGCTTCCAGAATTAGATTTTAAATGCACATAGCTGTAGTAGCCTCAGCTCATAATATATTCACACTAGTGCTTCGCGGTTGGCAAGGTGTTCTTTTATTTCATTGCCTCTTTTTTCCCCTCCAAATGTACTATTCATCTATTCACCTACAGCAGTTAAGCCCAATCCTTTGGCTAAAGTTACCATGAGTATTTCAACCAAGACTTCTTTTTGGATTCCAAGGACAAGCAGGAAGCTTTTGATAACTTTTACAGTCTTACCTTGCTTTATAAAAGTGAGATAATGCCATGAGATAAAGCATTCCTAAAGTTTTCCACATGCCATGTTTTATTTATTTATTTATTTATTTTTTACTTCAGTCCTTTTTCTGCTGCCTACAGCGAGCCCCATGTCAACAACTACAGGCAGAAAACATGTTTTTTTTGTTTGTTTGTTTGGGGGTTTGTTTGTGTTTTGTTTTTGTTTCGTTTTTATTCCATATTATTTATTTATTTACTTATTTATTTATTTGTATATAGTTGTTGTCTTTAATTACAGATTGAGATGTTTTATGATGTGTTGATGCAATTTATTAAAAAAATTAAATGAAATATATATATATATATATACACGCCTGACCATTACACCAAAAGATAACATAACCCTGCATTCAAATACATAGAAATTCATTTGGAGTTGGTGCTTTTCTGCAGCTGCTATAATATCCGCCCCCATGCTCTGGACTCGGAGGGTAACTTGTTTTTCTATAACAAACTAGATAAAAATGCGAATTCCCTGCAGTGACAAACATTAATATAATCAAATAAATTATATATATCAAAATATAAAACCAAAGCCATTTCAGTTGAGATTTACAAGAAATATTTGAACTGCAGTTGTGTAACTGTGATAAAGGGAAAACTGCTTTTAAATCACACCTTATTTGTTTAAAGTTTTTGCAAACCGAATGTTACTGCATGTTTGTTCATATGCCAATACTTAAAAAAGGTGCCCAATACAGGACTTTTGAATTAATTATTCAATGTTATGTATAACAATGAAAAAACATGTAATTAATTGCAAGTAAAAATAGGAATAGTTGCTCAGCATTTGTTTAAAAAATTTTTACGCTGATTAATCACACCACAAGACTTACTACACATTGAGTTGTGCTATCACGCCCTTCTGCGCATGTGCAGTTCCACAGTCTTTGGAGTCAATGCCACCCCCATAAATCTGCGCTACCTCGGGACACTGACAGCTGTATAAGGGTTTTCCACAGGGTAGCATGAATCGTCAGAACACGCTGCCTTACGGTAGCATTTCTCGGTGTTAGAACCTGACTGTATAACCTGGCTCTATGCTCCTCTAACAATCTGTCTATATAGCTCATTTCAATAAAATGTTTTTATGCATATTAATTGCCTATTTCTCATCATTATCAGTGCTAAACTGACTATAAACTGTATAAGCTTCAAGGTAGCATTTTTCGACAGGTTAGCATGAATCGACTGCTTATAAAATACATATTTTATATACAATATATGTTTCTTGGATTATGCATATTTTTTGCCTACTCCTCATTATCAGTGTTATTAACTGATAAACCTAAAGGTCGCATTTTTCAATAGGGTAGCATGAATCAATGTTTATTGATTGCTGTGAACATGAACATGTCAAAACGGTTCTTAAATAAAAGAGCAGCAACAGTGGAAACTTTGTGTGTGTGTGTGTGTGTGTGTGTGTGTGTGCGTGTGCGTGTGTTACAGATCAGATGGAAGCCATGGTGGAGATGTGTGGCGCTAAAGTCATGAAAGACCCCCTCATGTTCTCCAAACACGTAGGAGCGCTCTGCCTTCTTCTGCTTGTCTGTTCCCACCCTCTTACTGATACTTCTGTAACTGTTGTTTTGCTTCTGACATTTTGACCATTTTTAGACTTTTTAGAGGGTGGCATTCACTTCATGCCTTGTTCAAAACTCCTAAAGTAAATGTGGGGCTGTGTGTGTTTCAGGGTAGCTGTCAGCTGGTGGTTGTGCAGCCAGGGTTTGATGATTCTCAGTCTTACTACAGAGGTGAGGGATGCATCGCAGTGCCCATTTATGCTGATGGAATGGAGGATATATGCTGCGTAAAATCTCAACCAACACTGGACTGCTAGGGAATCACTGCTATCAGAAATATGCAGCTGAAGCCTAACACAGTTTGCCCACTTTAACCGGCTGCTTAGTAGCAAACTGTCTTAGTGAGATTTCTTTAAAATATTGAGTCCTTGTCTTTTGCACCAGTCAAGTTTATTTGTATAGCACATAATGATACACAAAATGTCAATGTGCATCACTGTAATAGAATAAAAATGAAGTAAACTTGAAAGTGTAATTGAAATGCAGATATTTAAAAGAAGTCAGGTAGTGAGAATAGTGCACTTTTCATAAGCTTTTTAAGGCTGGTACAGTTGGTGCAGATCTGATATTGATGGGCAGTTTGTTCCAGCAGCAACCAGCTTTTTTCATCGCTAGTGACAGGCAGTGCATCCAGAAGGATAAAAAAACATCACTGTACACCAAGAGGATGTTTAAAGGTAGTTCTTGGCTGAAGGAGTGAGTTTATGACAAAACAGGTGTGCCCTGCTTAAACATAAACACCAGATTAACAAAATCTCTGATACCAGGTAAAGCCATGACAGATTAAGGATTATAAGGCATGAGCGATGGCTGCGTGGGGTTGTGATCGCCAGAACTAGAACGATCAAAAGCAGTCCAGGCAATATAATCCTGTTTATAATCTCAGTGTACCAAAGCTGCTGAGAAAACTGTCAGGGGAATATTGTGATTTTTCTGTTTACTGACAAATGTATGAAGAGTTCAAAGATGCAATTTTCTCAGCCCACAAGCTGTTGCAGACGAATCCTCCTCTGGAGACTCCCTGACCAACAGTAAGATCAGCAATAGCCAGAGAAAGAGAGAACCCGATGGGAACGACCACAAGTTCCAATATGGCAAAACTAGCACGAGTTACTGTTGTGTTTATTATAATGAAACTGAGATTAGTGAAAAACGGATCATTATTTCAGACAGAATGTGATTCTCTAGTAACTTTTGCCAGAAGGCAGAAGGGCGAAGAGGTGGATAAAACCTCTGTGCTGTTCATCTAAGCTGTCTTTACAGTATACTGTAGGTCTTGCAATTTCTGTACCAAACAGTGAGACAGTTTTCACATCCTCGCTGTGGAAAGTACTGAAAATGGAAGGCGGGACGTTTGCTCACTTCATTGTCAAGCAAAAGTAGCTATAACCCACCACCCAATTTCCCATTTATTGCTTTCATCTTTAGTTTCGTCATTATCAAAGCAGCCACCCAGTCAATACACACTGGCTGTCGGGTAATGACTCGGCTGTGACTACACACAGGCTTAGAAACTGGCTGCCTAAGATGTTACTTACCTTTCTTTTCATTAATATCCTCCTTTTTTTCCTGTGTCTTTTAGCTCTGCAGAAGAAAGCCACAGTGGTGACTCGTGCTTGGCTGTTGGATACCATAGCAACCTACACCCTTCAAAACCCTGAGGACTATAAACCTTGAACTCTTGCTGGTGTTGGGTCTTTCTAAATTGTCTGCACTGTTTTAATTGATTCCTCTGCTATTTTGAAATGAGTGATCTCTGAACTTTGGGAGCATTTGACTGTTTTCACTATTCATCAGATGTTAAGACGATGCTTTCTTTGCCTTTAAGGAAAAAAAGAATCAAAAGATATGTTTTAATGTCTTGTTAAAAAAAAAAAAAGGCTTGTTGTAAACTTGCAGTAGTTTGTGTTTATTAGATTTTTAAAATATATTTGCCATTTAGGCCCTGTGAGTTCTGAGTTGTTACTCAGATGAATACTTACAAACAGCCAAATAACACATTTTCATGTACCTGGAGGCACTTTCTAAATTCACATAGCATTTTAAACGCGCTCCTCCAATACTGATTATTCTGACATCCCTGTGACATTACACAGATTTCTTGATGCTGACACTGGAATCAGTCTGTAAGCTCCCTCACATCTGTGTGAAAGCACAGGTTTACATGACCTTTCAGCCTTCCATCCATTCAGTTACTTCTGCTTTACCTGTTTCTTTAATGGTGGTGCAAAATGAGCCTTGGGATGACCTGTCACAGTTTACACTGACACTTTCGAGACTAACCCTGGCCTGAAAAGGCAGATCACCGTCATGTTTACTCAAAAGCATCATCCCCAAAGAAGAAAAATCTGTTCGCTCTCGCTGAAGTTGCTCAGGAATTAGGTTTTTGTCCACAGCCATCATTTAAGTTTAGGTCTCTTTGGTGCAAGGATGATGTGGAACCACTTGGCTGTAAAACTCACTTAACAGACTCGGGCTGCATCAGAGAAAGCCATCCTCTCCCTGTACATGCTTAGACATCAGCCTGGTTGGAATTGTGGGGTTAGGCCACAACCTGCAGCCAGTCTGATCACAGGTTTGTTCTGTGGTGGTCCTAATCACATTCAGACAGACCTGTACCTCCTTTCATTCTCTGTAGCTTTCACTGAACTCGACCCAGCCTGTTTGTTACCCTCACTGCTGCTCTCCAAAGTCAACACTGCAGCATTTTGCTTACACTTGCCGTTTTTCACCACCTCACTGTTTCAGTGCAAATAGCTCATGATGGAGATGATGGAAAGATCATTGTTAACAGCCTCTCCTTGTGCTTTTCATTTATCTAGAACAGAATAATAAGCAGCACAGGCAACTGGTTTTTGTATATGAGCTGACTAGCATATTAACCACATAGTGACTGGATTTCAGTCTGGCTGATTGGACGGGTGTGTATCTAAAGTCTGATCAGGACACAATCCAGACACCAGGTGTAAACAGGGTAAGGGATTGAAATAATATTCAAACCTCACCAAGTCTGCTTTCACAGTTACATGGCTGCAAACAGCCTGCTGTGACTCCTTCCAGGAATGTATCCTGCATTGACTGGCCTTTCGCTGGTAGAGTGGTTCACCAAGTGATTCATGAATTTTAATGATGTAGGTGTTGTGAAAACCTTTCCATGCCCCAAGTCTTGTGAAGCAACACCGTCTCTTTCGCTAGCTTTTTAGTTCATGCTTGAGGCAGGATGAGTCCATAGAACAGTAGCAATCCTTCCCTTCCAGAGTAAAGAAGGCACACTGGGACTTTCTCAGTCACACACACACACACACATGATACTCAGGGAATCTGTCCTCCCAAGAGCAGGAGCATCCTGCTGAATAATTGAATATGAAACCAGTGTAAACAGTAGTGGAGAGCTCAGATCGAAGGGAGGCAGAGAGGCCATCTCCTTTTACACACACAACAGATTGATTCATGTTTGCACACAAACACATAACAGCGAGATAAACATTCATAATCAATACAAAGAAATGATCTAGGTCAAATATCCATCCTTTTACACAGGTCAGTACATAATGGAGCTTTAACAATGTAAGAAGGTACAGGGCCAAACTGACTGAAGACTTGATAAGGTCATATGCAGCACTTCATGTGTGCTCAGGGTCATTTTAGTACTCCTAGAACAAAGTTCTTTTGGGTGCTAGCAGCACTTTACTCATGGCCCTTTTATTCAAAGGCAATGCTAGATTGGACCAATGGGAGAGATGGTAGCAAGACATCTGTAGCAATTGCCTACTCATTGTATATACAGCAAATGCAATATCAGGTGCTGTATGGCCTAGAGGTTAGGGCGATGGCTCTGCATACGGAAGGTTGGGGGTTTGAATCCCGACTGTTTACTGTCACCACTGAGGTATCCTTGAGCAAGTTACCATCCTCACACCCTGCTCCCTGGGTGCCCCTTGTTGGCTGAAGCCCATTTCTTCACTTGGTGAATGGGTTAAAATGCAGAGAAAGAATTTCACATTGTGCTGTGGTGTGTTTTCATGTGCCTATAAGGGTCAATAAAGTAAATCAGTAAAACCCTAAACATACCCATTTATAGTCAAGAACAGTAGAGCATTAGTGTTTTCCTCACTACGAAAAACAATGTACTTCAAATGAGCTTAACAATACCCCTGAAAATACACTAACCCCCTTAATTTGAATTAAGTGGCCATTCATTTGTGAAACCAAAAATTAGATTAGAAGGCATGAGTGTGAAAACCCTTAAATTTAAGGCATTAATTCAAAAGGGTCTTATTTAAGGCAAATTTGATGTACTAACACACTGCACTTATTCAGTATTCAGTTTTTCTATTCTATTCCATTCTCCTTATCCAATGGTCCCTCAAAGTGTTCCATCCATCTGCTCAACACTACCTCTACATTTCTAGTGTTATCTTTTACCACCCTAACCTGGACCACCTTTCCCAGCTCAGTCCCTGGCCGTTCAGCACAGCTCATTTTCTCCCTTATTTGTGTCCAACCTCTCATATGCCTTAGCTTTAGCCTATGGCCCTTCTCACTTTACCTTACAGTTCATCTCTTATACTCCTGTCCCACTTCTTTTTCGGCAACCTCTTCCTCTAGATACTGTCCCGCACTTCCTCATTTCACCACCAGGTTTCCTTGTCCTCTTTCCTCTCTCCAGATGTCGGCCGTAGTACCTTTTTAGCTGCCTCCCTTACTACTTCAGCAGAAGCTGCCCAGCTGCCTGGCAACTCACTGATCATGCCATCGCTTCTTACCCCCACCTTCCACCACTCTTTCCCATAACTTCATGCTGTGACTGATTAACATTATCTCTCTGTAGTTACTACAGCTCTGCTCTTCACCCTTATTCTTGAAAATTGGTATCAGTGTGTTGTGAGATAGATGAGCTGCTTCTGCAGAATTAGAAAGGAACACAACTAGAAAGGTGCTAGGAGCAACGGTATGGTTTCATGCTGGAAAAGCGCTATACAGATGCAATATTTGGTCTGAAAGTGCTGATGGATTAATACAGAGAAGGTCAGAAGGTTATTGTGGACTTGGAGAAAGCACGTGTCAGGTTGACTGGGAAGGAGTTGTGGTTTTGTGAGGAAGTCAGGAGTGGCAGAGAAGTACAGTATGCGCGGGTGGCACAGAATTTGTGCGAGGACAGTCTGCGGATCTGCGGTAGGAGGGACTGATGTGTTCAAGGTGGACACATACATCAGTGCTCAGCCAAACAATACCTGAACAACACAAATCAAGCAAAACCTGAACACCACGAATAGAAAAGTCAATTGTAAGAGTAAGGAAAGGGGTTTTTTTTGTGTGAAATAAGCAAGCAGAATGAGAGACAGATGAGAGTAGACAGGAGTCCCCATGGACTATAATGTTCGCAGATGACATTGTGATTTGTTGTGAGAAATGATATCAGGTTAAAATGAGCCTGGAGAGATGAAGATATGGAAATTAGAGGAATGAAGCTCTGAATAGTCTATTCAGAAAACCTATGCAAAAATGAGAGGGAATACAATAGAAAGAGGGGGATGCAGGGAGTAGAGCTGGCGAAGGTGGAGGATTTCAAATACTTGGAATCAACAGTCCAGACTAATGTAAAGTGTGAAAGCAGGGGAGGAAGAGAGTGCAGGCAGGGTGGAATGGGTGAAGAAGAGTGGGGGGAGTGATTTGTGACAGGCAGGTAACAGTAATAGTGAAAGGGGGGAGGCACAAGACAGTAGTGAGACCAGCTATGTTGTATGGTGACAGTGCTACTGACGAAAAGACAGGAAGCGGCGCTGGAGATGGCAGAGCTGAAAATGTTAAGATTTGCTTTGAGAGTGACGGGGATGGACAGATGCAGAGGAAAGAAGGAAATGGGGACAATTGAGCTGCAGTGGTGACCTCTAATCAGGAACTGCCAAAAGTAGATTTAGCTTTTTCAAAATTCTCTTTAATTTAATTTATCTGTTGGATCAGGTATCTGTGGTCAAGCATCTTTGGGATGAGCTGGACAAACTAATCCTTGAAACCTCACAACTTGTAAAATTTCATGGATTTGATGGTAACACCTTGGTGCAGATACCACAGCACACCTTCAGAGGTCTTAGAGTCTATGCCTCAATGGGCTGAGCAATTCTGGTGGCAAGAGGGGGGCTACACAATATTTGGTGGTGGTTATGAAGTAATGACTGTGTATATGCTTCATACTACACTGTAATTCTTTTTTATTTGATCAATCAAAACTGAAGAAGGGGTGCATTATTACAATCAAGTCAGTCACATAAGCTGTAGGCTCATAAATCACTGGTAATTAACCATAACCTTGAGTGTTTTTCATACAACACTTCTACAAAAAATCAAGCATAAATTGTTTGGTATTGTGGTCCCTTCTATCAGAAAGTAGAGCCTTACATTACCCATGCATGCCATGTAATGCTTTTTCAGTTGTATGCAGATTTCCCTGAATAGGTTTTTTGTTCAGTTAGTCTGTAAAGTGTTTCACAGCCCATTGTGTTTTGTTGAACATTACGTTGGTTGTTCTGCCATCATGACTGCAGTTACTTAGGGACAAAGACAGGTTGAAAAGTAAATGCAGACATCTTTAGAATCGGACCAAATGGGCTGTGGTGGGGAATATGATCTTAAACAGACTGGTGGTTGTTTGTTGTTTGTTTTGTATGCTAGAAAATTACTGCAATAATTTGCTGCAGCATAAAGCGAGTTGTTACTTGGCAACTGGAGCAGAATGATACAGGTACTATGAAACGCTTTCGACCAGGCAAGCTGTGCCGTCTGAACCAAATGTTGTGGAAAAAGCACTTTTTAACAAACGATTTGAAGGCGAGAGCAAAACGCACAAGCATTTTTATGATTTTCATTTCATCATGTGCAGAGTGTGCAGAGTGGCAACTTGGGCACAGATGCACTTTTCTGGGAATAATGGGGGATGAACAGAGGGAAGAGTTGTGAATATGGCTGCCAGCTCATGTATCTGCTTTTTTAGCTGCACAGTTTGGCTTGTTCTGTCTGTCCTTGAGTACAGACACATGCTAATGTGCCCAGGTGGTACTGGCAGATCCAAAAGTGGATTGCAGTTCATTATTCCCTGCTTAGAGCAGCACATGTTCCAGGTCACACAAACAGAGATGGAACATGTCACGAGTAAAGTTGGTAGAAGTTTGAATGAGAGAGCAAAGAGCAGAGAAACTGGGGGGGGGGGGGACCGCCGCCGCCGCCGCTGCATGTGAAACTAAGCTCTGATTTCCCCTCCACTCACCCAGACTGAATTTCCAAGTGCACCTCTGATCAGGCGGCCGGCCCAGGCTGTTCCGAGGCCTGCCCGTTTCAGGCGAAGAGGTCTAGAGTCGTTATTACCGCTGCCGAATATGCTGTTTAAATATAATGACATTATCTCATAATTAACTCTAAGGAATTCATTCAAATTGTTAATGATAGAATGGGCCCAGGGGCCTTTCATTACTCCAGACCATAAAATCTGAAGCATCTAGAAATGGAGATAATGGTGTGGTGGGATAACTGGTCAGAAAGACCTCTTGTGTGGTTCAGCAGGATGCACAGCATGCACCATCCAAATCAAAACAATGGGAAGCAGCAAACAGGGCAACTACGTTCAAGGGTTAATGAAGTAATAGGGAAGGGTTAAGAACAAAATGCATTCTCTGGATCACATGGGTCTGTCCATGGCATCAGGAAATGGGAGAACTGCTGCTAATGCTTAATATGTCAACGGATAATTGGTGTAGAAATCTAATATCCACCCTACAGCTCGCTGCAATCTATTCTACTAAATGTAATGTAATCATTTATCTAGAAGCGTTTGGTTCAGTGGAATGGACAGTAGGTCCTTCAGGTCCTTTGGGTCCATCTGAGACATCTCAGATTGAAAGTGAAAATGAATCTAGAAGGCTTTAGTTCAGTAGATCACTCAGGACTGTCCTTCAGATCACTC
>JBBPDE010209932.1:0-14783 GCA_037974605.1 Nannopetersius ansorgii
TGAAAAGACGCTCTGAGCTGCAGAAAAAGGCGGTGGCGTTTAAAAAAAAGCACTCGGGACTTTTTGAAAAAAAAAAAAGCGTTTCACTCCATAGGGTTATGATGTAAAACAGTCGCTGGCAGTTTGGGAAAAAAAGAGTTTAGTTTTTATCCGATTAATCGAAAAAATAATCGCCCAACTAATCGATAATCAAAATAATCGTTAGTTGCAGCCCTACAGTCATCTAGTCCTTAAACAGTTTAATTACATTATACCAGGCCACAAAAATTAAATCCCTGCAAGTGCAGCAAAGAGTCAGGAGGCCAATCTGTTCTGAGTGTATTTTTCTAACCACACATGACTAACTTTTCAGATACAAAAAATTATAAGGGAACCTATTGTTAAACGTGTAAGTATAAAGAGTCCTTGTGTCATACCCGGGGAGCAGTGTGTGGGGTCGGTACCCTGCTCAACGGTACCTCTGTGGTGCCACTAGCAGTATTGGGAGTTGAACCCACAACCTTCTGATCGCAGGGGGATCTCCCCAACCACCAGGCCACAACCTGTTATTGCTGTGTTTTGTGTTTTTGTTTAAACTTTTTTTGCCTGCACTGTACTGAATATTATCTTGGTTTAAACTTAATATGTGGTTTAAAAAAATAATTATATTACAGTGTATTGTATCCTCCAATACCAGTCTTTAAATTCAATATGCACAGGCAGTGAACAGTCTCTGTGAAACTGAAACAAACTAAAGTGCTAATAAGCCACTACAGAGGCAACTCTGAAGCCATTTCTCTTTCTTCTTACCTTTTTAAACCATTCTCCAGCTGCCTGCAGAGCTCCTGGATGAAGATAGACCCACGAAGGGTGTGGCGAAAAGACTTACAGTACTGCACTGTTGCCATTCCAATCAAAAAATCAGCTGCAATAGGAATGCTGCGAAGCGTGTCACCCTTGGCATCCTCTTCTAGCTCATTCTCTGTAGGCTGTTCTTCACCATCTGCCTTAATATACACGGGACTTTGGAGCTGGGTGCCTTGACAAGCCTGAATGAAAAAGACCTTCGGCTTGTCCAACAGTGAATGGCACCGGGCAAAAGGGTGAGTGAGGTCAGTAATGTGAACCTGTTTGCCATCCGTGCCTAGGACTGTTCCTTTCAGCCCGTGAGAGAGGATACAGCAAACAAACGCATCCATCTGAGAGTGGTCCATCCCCGCAAAATCCTTTATTACAGCCAGCATATCTTCGCTACACAGGTCTTTCTCCTCCACTACCAGAAAATGTAGCTTCTTGAACACCCTTCGGAGTTCCTCTAATGGAAAGAAAGAACATTTACCTTTCCTTCAAAATTATGCTTTAAAGAACAATATTTTTATTTGGAAATTAAGAAAAATATTGTCAGCAGTTTCCCCAAAAACGAAGGCAAAGCTGTTCGGTTCAATATTTGCACCTATAAAAGATAAAACCCGAGAAACTGAACATTTTTGCAGTGGTCTCTTATTTTTTGGGGGGCTGTATATATCTATATACACACCATATGTCAGCCACAGGTGCACAATAATGTACTGCAGAACTATGCAGTATGAGCCAGAAAATCATGATTTACATTCTAAAGGGTAAGGAGTCCTCACTTTAAGATTAGTTAAAGTAAGAGCTATTAGCTGCATTAAAAAAAAAAGCCATTTATGAGTTTTACTTCCAGGATTGCTTTAATCTCATATAGTCTAGCATATGGTTTGAACATGATTGTGGAAAAACAGAAACAAATTGACATGCATGACACCTGTATTACACAATGTTATTAGGACCTGAAATAAACATACCACCATCTCTGTCCGTCCCTTTTCGGTCCTGCAGTGGTTTCGGGGTGGAACGTGATTTCTCAAAATTGAAGTTGTTGATGATTAGACAGTACCCACGTGGTCGCCGTTTCAGGGAATAAAAGTCACTTCTCTAAAGTAACAACATATTGTATTGAAGACACTTCAGTACTAATGCCATAAACATTTCCATATGTTATGTTAAATATTACCATGACACCACTCTTTTTTTCTTTACCTTTTTTTGTGGATTTTCTGAATCTGTAACCACTGCCTCTGAAGATCTTCTATCTGCGAATAGAGTGATGAAGCAGGAAGGGAAGGGACAAGAGTGAGAGAGGAAAAAAAGCCTTTTTTTAATCTTGAGCTTTGTGTGTTTAAAAAAATATGTTTGAAAAGAAAATAAATGTAAAAATGGCCCACCAGCTGGAGAAGTCTCTGCTATGGAGAAAGGATCCTGCACCATATCCCAGAAACAGGCAGAAGACAAACAGAGATTTAAGTTAAAACAAAACCAAGCACACCAGTATGTACAACTGGAATATTTACTGGTGCAAACATGTATCAAGATCATCTTGTACATCATCTCTGCAGTATTACTGTTAAAATATGTGAATATACTACACATCAATAGCTGTATCATGTTTCATACACTGAGGAACTCAACCATGATGACAATATATTCATTATTAGACAGTTTATACTATATGTATGGCTGGGCACATTAACGCGCTATTCTCACATTAACGCCTTTTTTATTTAATGCCGACAATTATGTTATCGCGTGTTAATGCAGTTTTTATTTTTAAATCCTTTTATTTGTGCGTTTGTGCTCGTGGGTGCATAAAACATGCAGGGCTCTCACAGTTGTCCCATTACTTTTGTCCATACTAAATGTAATATATGCACACACACTTACCTACATGCATACATATACAGTGTTCCCCACTAGTCTTATTGTGTTTTCATCAGAAAACCACATCTACCTGTTAATTTACATGATGCTTTCGGCACTCGCAGCATGGAAGACGCGCTGGCAATATCGTGTCAATGCAGCGTCTTCCTCTCTGTCTATGCGTTTGGGAGTCAAAGGAGCCAGATCTTATTAGTGATCTGATCCAAATCAAATTCTTATAACGGCAGACTCAGGTTAAACGTATCTGCACATTATGAGATGTCACTTTTCTTGTGCTTTTTAAAAAAATTTGTGTTGGTTTTGAAAGACGATCACCATTGGTGACTGAAAGGGAAAAAATAGTCACAAAATTAAAAATCAAGTCGCATTGGCGACTATTTTAGTCGCCATCTCGAGTCCTGCAGTATATCATTTCGAATGCATTATGATGTTAACTTATTAAGTTAACTTATTTTCCTGTTTTTCGCTTTGTTTTTCTTCAAGCCCTGTATTTTTATTATGGTAAATTAGATTAATTTATTACTATATTTACCCTGCTTATACCAAAGAAAACGACAGCGCACACCAAAGGAAACTCCTATGCATGAATTACAGTGCAGTCTATACAGGGCTAACATCTGTATTTTACATTCGAACACTGTAGGAGACAGCCATTCATGGATTTACCTTTACATTATTTAGGGGTAATGTATTAAGCTGAGTTTAAAATTAAATTAAAGTGGTTTGGTAGCATACTGGGGACAAATTCACAGTTTTTCACAATTTGCGGGTGCTCTTGGAATATAACCCTTGTGAATTTCGGGTCTACTCTATATTTATGTATATGTATTTGTGTGTGTGTGTGTGTGTGTGTGTGTGTGTGTGTGTGTGTGTGTGTGTATGATTTTTTTTTTTGATACTTACACGGGAAGTATCCATGGGTTCTCCTCGTTCAGACTGACTGGGAGAGGCTGGGTAAAGCAATAGCATATATAACATGTGGGTGCATAAGTATGTAGCATATAGTTATTACTAAGCCAGTGTTTCCCAACTTTAGTCACCCCCTCCCCTGTACATTTTAGTGTTTTTCATGCACACCCTCTCTTAAACCCAGCAAAGCCTTGTTATTTATAATTTGAACTGGTTGTTCAATCAGGTGGGAGAGGGGAAAACACTGTGTAAAGTAACTGAATGAACAATAAAATTGAAAAAAGCTTTGAAGAGAGAGCGAGTGAGTGAGTAAGAGAGAGAGAGTGAGAGAGTGAGAGAGTGAGTGAGTGAGTGTGAGTGTGAGTGAGTGAGTGAGTGGACTTACCTAGGTTTTCTTCCCTCTGTCTTTGCGAGTTCCTGAATTCTCGTACCTTGTTGCCCAGCTGTTTGTCACAGTTATCTAGAACTTTTTCCAGTTCATCCAGGTTATTTATAGTGAGCCTCTGCATCTTCTCCATCTCAGCCAAAACATCCAGGAATGTCTTTGAGGTTCAAGGGGATCAAGTGAAAAATGTTAGCTAAAAGTATGCACTACAGATTAACTTTATACACCAGCTACCTGCTACTATGTGCTTATACGGCTAAGTACTTCACGCTACAGCTTGGGGGTCTGGAGGCTCTGTTATGCTGTGGGGTGGATTTTTTTAGCATGATTTGTCCACTTGGAGCAAGGGTGTTCCACTCAACTCTTGGAGGACTGGTATTTAGCATAGTTTGATGAATTCCCTGCTCGCCCCCACAAAACCTCACAGTCAGATGGGTTGAATAAGATTAGTTTGAGCAAGGAAGTGCTGGACCAAGTTGTGCTGGACGTGTTCAGGAAGGGCCCATAAGCCCAGAGAATAACATACCTTCCTGCAGCAGCAAAATAATGAATGGTGTTTACATGTCTGTAATATAATATTACATAATAACACAGAGGAGGATCACTTATTGATTATCAATAATAATTAATATTGTAATGATCAATACTGACAATTAACCTAGTAAGTGAAAGACACTAAATGCCATAAGTTTAACTGGAATCCTAGCCTTTTACTACCATTTTAAGTGACCAGACACCCACCAGATATAAATATTTCCCTGCATCTGTTGGTCCCTTTCCACCAAACCACAAAATCAGTCGTAGCGTTCAAATCTTAAAAGTACTCATTACAGATTTTTGCAAGGTTTCCCTCCATATACTCACAGCAGAACCTTGCAGCTTGGCTTTGGGTAGTCCTTCCAGAAGGAACTTTATGGCATGAAGATTTTCATCTGTTACATCTTCAGACAGCCTATAGAGCATCTTTCTAAAATGCACAGTGTCATGTGTTGGTCAGGCAGTAGATGCATTAGAACAACATGTTAAAAACATATGGGTCATTTTAAATCACTCACCTAGGACCTGTGCAGTCAGGTCATGGATTTCATGAAACTTTATATTTTACATTTGCATGAAGCACGCTATAAAATATTTCATTTAAAAATATACAAATGACCTTCATTAACTGCTACAGGCTTTTGCAAACCCGTTAGTCTTGGTGTTTTATTTGTGTACATTCAATACAACAGCAGTTGAACTGTTTAATAGGAACCTAAAAATGATTTGAAGCACAGCTGTGAAACTTGGTTTCTGCTTAATTTTTTATTTTCGTCCATGGTGTGACTGGCAGGTGAGCTGGTGTACAGTAACCCGAACATTAAATACATTTGCTTATTTACCTGTATGGTGAAATCCCAGATGTTGAGTCTGTCTGGGTTGACAGCCAGCTTCCGATCTTTCTTTTGTCGGTGTCCAGAAGTTGAAGCAGATCACAGCGCCCACTGGTGTGAAGCAGATCTGCGAGGAAGTACACATCATTAAGGAGGGCCTGCTCCTCCAGCCGCAGGAACAGGTCCTTGGCATCCTTCACGTTCTCCAGTCGCTTCTTAGGCAGGATGTCCATGCACAGGAATTTCAATGCAGCCACATCGCTCTTTGTCAGCTCCTCGTCAATATCATGTAGCTTTTTAAGGTCCATCCTAAGCCAACAGATCAGAGCTGAGCTTGCTCCTGACCTGCAGAGAAACCATTTTAAGAATCTTAAAAATGTGCAAAAGTGTCCCTCACAAGAGTACACTTTATGTAAGGAGAAATAATTAGGTAGTTCAGCAAAAGGTATGGTTTGGTTAAATTGTATAACAAATATACTTTTTAAAAATAGGTAACTTAGAAAAGTGTGATGGTAAAGCAAGAACAAAATTCAGGTTCCAAGGCCTACTGTTTTAATCTTACATTTGTTAACTTGCATAGGTAACAGGACTAGAAACACTACTAAAAACCATATAAGCAAGTCCTTTTGGAATAATTGAACACATTGATGCAATTTAATGGGAGTCCCTCTCAAGAGTACATTGTTTAAGTAGAAACAATTCAATAATTTTGTAGTTGAACAACAAATACATATATTTTGTTAAAATATTAAATTAAATATATACTTCATTAAAATCGGCGACTTTAATGGGATGATAACGCAAGAATAAAATTCCGGATCCAAGAGGCCTTCAAAACTGACAGGTTTTCAAAACAGACATTACTAATGAAGTAAACGTCACAACAAACATGTCTAGACAGACACCCTACATTTGGGACAAGAAGGAAACAAGCTCATTGTTATATTTTTCATCGACTAAAATGGCTTACCGACGAGGTCTATCCGCACTTTATTGAACAAACAAACAAAAAAACAAAACAAATATAACAACAAATAGGCGCAAAGACCAAGCAAGGTAGTGTTATTAGTAAACTGTACCCTGGACAGGTGGCCCTTAAACGTCACTTTTTGTAGGCTAGCGTTTCTGAAATGGCTCAAACACAAAAAGGCCATCGAACACAGACCAGCTGTACTTTAAGAGGTGTTCAAAAGCCTAAAACCTCAGGTCTAGACTGACCAAAAGGAGTCACGTAAGCTAGGCTAGTTATCAAGCTAATGAAAGTTTGTGCTAGTTCAGGCCGACTTGTTTCCTTACCTTCACATTCAGAGAATAGCGAGCCGTACTCTGCTTAGTTCCAGCTTGTGTTACCGTCGACTAATTAAAAGTGACGTTTCTAGACTTCTTCTTGTGGGAAAGTACATTAAAGATGCTTCCAACTTCACAGTGCAGTTACTTTCGGTTTCAAGACAAACAACGCGGAAGTAAAAAAAAAGAAAAAAAAAAGCCAGGGGAAACTTTACCGTAACTCATGAGATTAAACGAACTGGGTTTCAAGCTTGGGCTAAATATATGGTCGTTTTTTTGTTCTGATTTGTTCTGACGTTTAAGTCGTGTAATATTACTTAATTAAAATGTTCTGACTACACAATGCTGAAGTTCCCCTTTCAACCTGAAATGGTGCAACAGGTCCAAACAGGCTCCTGCACTTGAAGTGCCAGAATGCACTTGCTGCACCAATTAAGGTGGAACAAAAATTTGTATAAACGACATTCAATCTAGTAAACTTAAATGCATGTCATTTTAAGAGATAAAAACCTCCCTTTATCAAGTTCTGACCCTGATATACAGTGGTATGCAAAGGTTTGGACACCCCTGATAACACCCCTGATAACTACCATGATTCTTCTTTATAAATCATTGGTTGTTTGGATCAGGAATTTCAGGTAAATATATCTTATAGCAGACGAACACAGTGATATTTGAGAAGTTAAATTAAGTTTATTGCATTTACAGAAAGTGTGCAATAGTTAAATTTGGGCACCCTAACAGAAAAATTATATCAATATTTAGTAGATCCTCCTTTTGCAGAAATAACAGCCTCTATATGCTTCCTCTAGCTTCCAATGAGAGTCTGGATTCTGGTTGAAGGTATTTTGGATCATTCTTCTTTACAAATCATATCCAGTTCGGTCAGGTTTGATGGTTTCCGAGCATGGACAGCCTGCTTTAAGTCACACCACAGATTTTCAATAATATTCAGGTCTGGGTACTGAGATTCCAGAACGCTGCACTTGTTCCTCTGCATGAATGCCTTAGTAGATTTTGAGCAGTGTTTCCGGTTTTGAGCAGTGTTTAGCCCTGGCGCAACTTCAGCTTTGTCACTGAATCTCAAGAATCTGCTGATATTGACTTTAACAAGATTCCCAGGACCTGCACTGGCCCCACAGCATGATGGAACCACCACCTAATTTTACTGTGGGTAGCAAGTGTTTGACTCGGAATGCTGTGTTCTTTATCTGTCATGCATACCGCCTCTTGTTATGTCCAAATAACTCAATTTTAGTTTCATCAGTCCACAGCACCTTATTCCAAAAATGAAGCTGGCTTGGCCAAATGTGCTTTAGCACCTCAAGCGACTCTGTTTGTGGCATGTGCACAGAAAAGGCTTCTTCCACATTACTCTCCCAAACAGGATCTCCTTGTGCAAAGTGCACGGAATAGTTGAACGATGCACAGTGACACCATCTGCAGCAAGAGGATGTTGTAGGTCTTTGGAGCTGGTCTATGGGTTGACTATGACTCTTCTCACCATCCTTCGCCTCTGCTTATCTGCCACATCGGGCCTTAACTAGAACTGTGCCTGTGGTCTTCCATTTCCTCACTATGTTCCTCACAGTGGAAACTGACTGCTGAAATCTCTGAGATAGCTTTTTGTATCCTTCCCCTAAACCATGATGTTGAACAATCTGTGTTTTCAGGTCATTTGAGAATTGTTTTAAGGCTCCCACGTTGCCATTTTGCAAAGAGGAGAAAAACTTGCAATTGGCCACCTTAAATACCCTTTCTCATGACTGGATTCTGTCCTGTGTATGTAGGTCAAGGGTCAATGAGCTTACCAAACAAATGTGTTACAATAATTAGTGCTAAAGGTTTTCAAATCAATAAAACGACAAGCGTGCCCAAATTTATGCACCTGCCTAATTTTGTTTAAGTAAATATTGCACACTTTCTTCATTTCACATCTCAAATATCACTGTGTTCATCTGCTATAAGATATATTTACCTGAAATTCCTGATCCAAACAACCAGTGATTTATAAAGAAGAGTCATGATAATTATCAGGGGTGCGCAAACATTTGCATATCACTGTATCACGAATTACACAGGCTGTGTAGAAACAAAAACAGAATGCCAGCAGTACAGGTCAAAAATAGTCTGAACGCTTTATTAACGTTCAGTGCACATGTTAAAGGCCTGACTGGCTGTGAATCATTATTCTCTAGTTCTTTAGGGCCCATCATGTGAAGCTGCAGCCTGGAGGGTGCTGAGGGTCGAAGGGAGTGAAGAAGTCACGGGCAAAGGAGAACACGTCTTGAGGCTTCCGCAGCAGCAGGAACTGCAGAAAGTCAGCTAACAGGGTCTTCAACTCAGGATGATGTCTAACATAAGAGGAGTGGTCTGCCTTCAGCTCTTCCTATTGCACAGAGATCATGTAAGTAGGAGCAGAAATCAAAAGGAATGTTATTCAGTGTAATATCTCAATTCATTGTAAATCTGAACATGAATTGGCACCTTTCTGTCAAGAAACTTTGACTGGAGCTCCATGTCCTCCTCCCAGATCAGGGGCTTCTTCTCAAACACAGGCTTTTTGTCTCCCCCCTCTAAAAGAAAAATTAATTGTAAGGCATCTTCATTTTTTTCGTTTTATAACAGCTGCAGAATTGGCTGAAAATACAGACCATTTTTTGCTGTGGGAGGAAGTTGCAGGAGGGTCATGGTTACTGGAGAGCCCACCTGTACTCTGCTTGTTAAATGTCTGGAGTTTAATGAAAAAGGAAAATGGTCAGCGTTTCATGGAGATGTTATTTATTGTTGCTACTTATATTAAAAGTATTGTGTCTTAATGACCGAACAGACCACACAATAATAAAGCTTTCTTCATTAACATGGATAGGAGATTTTACCCATCTGGAAGGAAGTAGCAGTGCCAGGTTGCTGGTATGTCTTCTCCAGAGGAGATGGTCCTCTCAATGCCAAACACACTGACCGCCTCTTTGCCAACCATCTGCTTTGTTGTCCCCAACTCCCTCTGAATGTATGGGGAGAATGTATGAGTCTTTCATGACAAAATGACCCACTATAACTTACCCACTAAGAGTAGAGAGTATCAACAGATCCATGCTGGTCTGACAAATAATCCAGAGTGCACTAGAGTTAATTTATCAAGTCACTTTTTATTCTGGAAATGTATGAAGGCAACTGTATGGCCTCAAAGGAGCAGTTTGACAGAAAAATGTACACCGTTTCCACATGTAGTCCCAGATGTACTCAATCAGCCCAGACATGTTTAGAGCCATAATTTCCTGCTTCTTAAGTTCAGTGCGAGAGCTATGAGGTCTACCTTGCTAACAAACACTCGAAGTCAAAAGTCTAAACCAATTTAAACCTGTTCAAAGTATGTCAAGCCATTTCTTAAGGTCTGTCATTGTTTGGTTACTTGAGCTGTTGCTTATTTCTGTGGGCAGCTTTTTTAGATAACACTTTTCACAAACCACCTGAGGAGAAGGAATGCCGACCTAGAACAATGACCATCATAAATACAGAGGATCCAAGATGCTCCTCCTTACAACTGGAGTGGGAACAGCAGTCATAGTGTCATCTGAAATGGCTGTCAGTAGTGATAGAATCACATTAACAAGCCTGTGACACCTTAATATATATATAGAAATATAATATATTCATTTTTTTATGGAAACAAATAGGGTGGCTATTGACTTCTAGTCCTTGTTAACAACATTAGGAAAAATTGACTTCAAACATGTCTTGACTACTTCTTAGGTAAGTGGAGGATTTAGCGAATTTGTTATTTTGCAAAACTGTTCCTTTACCACCACAGAGCTGGCAACAGCACAGTACTCACATAGGTTGACACAGCAATTTGAGTGTCAGCATTGAATGACAGGAACGTCATTTTCTCTGGAACCTTCTTCTGCCGAGCTAAGATGCGCAGAATTAGGAGGTTGGAGGCCTCAGACACAAAGCCTTTCAGGGGTAGCGTGAATGTTTGCTTCTTCACTTCCTAAACAAAGGTATAAATGTGCAAAAACAGCTGAAGTGCTTAATGTTCTCTATATACATTTCATACACTTCAAAACTTGCTAAGTAACTTCTTTGCTATGTACTGGGTGCCATTCAAGGGTGCATGGCTGTTCTCACCTCTTTCTCTGTAATGACATTATTCATCACTAGGTGGCCATCTTGCTTCATTACACTGGTCTTTCTGTCCAATGTGTGTTCCTGCACCTGGAGCATTTTCAAAACAGCTAAATGAAAATCACACTGAACTGTGCATTAAAATTATATATTGCCAACTGTATCATAAAACACACCTTCATATATTCATGATAATTCTGTTCGAGTGTCTCAAGACTTCTGGATAAATAGGCTGTCAACAGTAGATACAAAGCAACTTATTTTAATAATAAAAAAGATTGAAGTACATCTGATAAAAATGTTGTAAAGCTGATAGTTACAAATAATAATACAACGCTTCTCAACAAAGATTATGCCACAGTGCCCCTAGACTCACCTGTAATGGATGTGCCACAGGGTATGTTATCGATCGCTCCATGACTGTTAGCATGAATCAGATAGCAGGGCTCATTATGGTAGACGGCCTTCTGTATGCTGACACTGAATTCTCCCAACTCCCGGCCACTGTCAGAAACCGTCACCAGAGAGTCCACAAACAAGCACTGTTCAACTTCTCTGGGACCTGAAAAGCCGAAAGATTGTTTAGCGATTGTTTCAGACTCTTAGGTCACAGTGCCCTTTAATAAAAGTCAGTAAAAATAGAGAATGTCAATGTTTTAGGCACCAGATCACAAGATCAAGGACATTTCATCTTAGTTTACTAATAAGGACACACTATGTCAAATTACAAAGATTATACCAAATTCTGTAAAGAACTGTAAAGAAGGACAAAAGCTCAGTAATTCATAGTAATATGGCATTAAATAATTAATGGTACAGAAACAATTTCTTTACAATAATGGAGAGGGCAACTTGAGACTTTGATTTCTATACAGATTGCCACAATTGGCTCACTAAAATCCTCTGAATCAGCACATTTCGCATTTCACATCAGCCCACTTTAAATTACTTTTGTTTATATGCTAATTTAATTGTGCAACACTTTTGAACTTTTGGTGGAAATCAGGAAAAGAACATTATTTTCAAAGTTGAATTTTATTCAGTGGTTGCTTAATCAGTAAAAAATAATTATTTTACAAGTTGTCAGAAACGGACATGTATATGGACACCATTCGTTCAAAATCGGATTATAAAAGCTGAGCCTGACAGCACTGTATGCCATGCTTTTGATGTCATTGCCAGATGGTTACTTACGTTGCTGATCCCAGAGCAGCACTTTTCATCTAGGAACGTGTCATAAAGTGTAGAAAAACAATACAAAGACTAGAAATCACTTACTGATGCTGGAGAGAAACTGCAATGCCTCATTCGAAGCTTTTAGTTCTTCTGCTCGCCCGTGGAAGGCATCAGGTTCCTTCATGTCTTTTAATATTTAAATAGAGGTATAAAAACAAATGACTGGAGAGTAAAATTAGTTCCAAATATATCTTAATCAGGTACACATTCATGAATATGTGCCAAATACTTAATGGCAGCATGCTATCTGAATATTGGACTAATCCCACAAATTATGATCTAAACATTTGCTGTTTTTACACCAGAAGCAAATAGTAGGGTCAATGAACTCGTCAGCAACAAATACATGAGGATTTTTAAAAGTAGGTTTGTAAAAAGTTTCCAAAATACCGTTAAATGAAGACAATTGATGATAGAAATTCAGTAGAACGCAGGATATGTTGCTTTCCTTTCTCACACTCGTAAACATCCCCGTATCCATGGCTACGGTGAGGTCAACATTTACCGTAAGTATTGTTGATGTTGCGCCACAAATATTAATCTGGGCCCTCTCAACGATAGATAGACAGCAAAAAAGGTTCATAAAGGGATTTATTGTTCACAAATGGACAACAATACAGTGTTTCTACCCTAATTATTGAAAAAAGTGCATGATTCAAACCACTACATCTCCATTAGAGGCTAAGGACTGGTGGAAGTTCAGCTCTGCACAAAACCCCTACCCATTATGTAGGCCATCGTCAGTTCATGTGGAATTTTTCAGAACATTAAACACATCCTGATTGTCTTTGTAGAGCTTTTCAAACAGGAAAGGGTGCATACGCATTTATATTTCTATAAATTAACAGAAATTTTTGTGCAATCACAAGGATATAAATCATCTTGTCTTTAAAGTCTGGAAAAAAAAACATGGCCTTATTGCCCAAACAACACCACCTCAGTAATGCCCAAAGGTATCAAAATGTGCAAACTGTAACTTTCACATTTCACTTCACAGTCCTCCTCATGAAGCAATCCACACAGTCTGAGGGAGGAACACAACAGGGCCAAGCTGGAATGGGTTTAATACTTTTGTCCTCCATGGCTAAGTGGAGGCCATGACACCTATCGTCCTTTATAAATGTCCTTTCGCCTGCGAAGCTCCTGTAAAACCCGAGCTCTGTATGAGGTCCAATCCTCGTCTTGGTTCTGCTGCAGGCCTAAAGCTCGGTGCAGATCCTGTGTGTGGCTCCTCAGGAACGGATTGTACTGTTTTTCTTCTGCCAGTGTTGATGGGCTCTAATGAGAGAAGAGGACAGTTTTGAAAGAGGTCAACTTTTAGATTCATCCAGAGCTAATGGCATAATAATGAGCACAGCACCCTCGGATGAAGCAAAAAAACGGCAAGGAATAAAAGCCTGACAACCGAAAACTCCAGGGAGATTGTGTCCCATTTCCAGCACTGAACTACAAACCAGACTAGAAACACGGCCTTGCACATTTAAGTGCTGTCAGAGTTCCAAGTACATATGATCTGACTAATCAGCTTGGTAGCCACCACTGACTTGTAGTGGGTGTGTTAAAGCAGGGGAAGCACTAAAATGTGCAGGCCAGTCTGTCTGCAGGGCCAGGGCTGGGAAACTAGAAAATACTACAAAACAAGAAACTAGACAAGAAAAGTAGTGAATACAAATATTTAAATGTCAACAAGTTATTGTTTCATCTGTGTACAAACAGGGCTAACATTAACTATTACATTTCCAATCTTTTTTTTTAATTTGGTTTAGCCATTACAACATTCCACTTCTTTTCTGAGTGTATGTTTGTTTTTTTTATTTACTAATAGCACACAGAATGAACTTATGGGCAATAGAGTGTGAAATGTTTGGACAAACAGACAAATACTCAGTCATTTCTCAAATGTTTGTCAAGCTTAGGTTCAGGTTTGAATTTCATGTTTGAGTTTCTCAGCCTCTCCCACTTTAAAAGGATTCTGACCTCCAGTCTCTCTCTGAACTTTAACTATATAAATATATATACTGGGGGTGTTGAGTTTACACGCTAATTTCAATCAATTAATCACAGGAAAAATGTGTTAAAAATGTACGCAAAAAGATTTTAATACAGCAAATGTGCAATTCATTTTGATTAATTAATCAGAGAGCTTGTAATTAATTAGATAAACTTTTTAATGGTGTGACACCCTTATATATACAAAATTAAGACACTGCTGCAATTTATTTTTAAACCAGCAGCTCCATGAATATGACAAACATTCCATGCCAGTAGAAAGCACCTCATTCTGCTTCATGAGGTACTGAATCAAATCTTATTTAATGAGGAAAAGTATAAAAACACTGCCGTAATCAACCCTCTCATCTTGCAATCTGACCAGTTGGATGTCAAAACACTACTAGAAGTTCATCAAAGGTTGTTACTGCCATTTTTAAGAGTGAATTATTAATTCACTCTTATTGAACTAATAATTTCTTATTTTAATGTTTTGTCATTTCCTATAAAATTATGCTTTAAAGAACGATAGGAGAAATATTGTCAGCAGTTCTTAACAGCAAAGCTGTTCAGTTCAATACTATATATTTACTATATATATATATTTGTCTCATACAGTTCTCTCTCAGTGCACGCCAGTGCAGCCACTAGCATCATTAACCAAAATATTTATATTGGACTGCCTATCTGGATCACAATAAGTATAAATGGGGCATCATATTTACTTTATATCAATGCACTGATCATCCTCTGAGACTATG
>JBBPDE010209969.1:0-14778 GCA_037974605.1 Nannopetersius ansorgii
GAGAGAGAGAGGGAGAGAGAGAGAGGGAGTGAGAGAAAGAGGGAGTGAGAGAGAGAGAGAGAGAGGGAGAGAGAGAGAGGGAGTGAGAGAAAGAGGGAGTGAGAGAGAGAGAGAGAGAGGGAGAGAGAGAGAGGGAGTGAGAGAAAGAGGGAGTGAGAGAGAGAGAGAGAGAGGGAGAGAGAGAGAGGGAGTGAGAGAAAGAGGGAGTGAGAGAGAGAGAGAGAGAGGGAGAGAGAGAGGGAGTGAGAGGGAGAGAGAGGGAGAGAAATGGAAAGAGAGAGAGATTACTGTCCTCCTATAACAGAGTGCTACTTAACGGCAGGGCTTCCTCAACTCAGGATTAACTCTGTCCTCCAACAGGCCTGATTTTGAACTAAAAGTCAATTACAGCCATCCAGAATAAAGGCTAATAAATACATAACAGGAAACACCGACCGGTTATTTCACTGCGTATGTCATACGATCTTTCTAATCACAGCCAGCTGCAATCTAGTCTGACAATTGTACTCAAGTAAACTGCAATGCTGATAATAATAGGGATTTTCTCAGTTTTCTGAAGGTGCAAACATATTTGGTCAGAGCTGCTTTAATATGAAGTCAGAATTGTTCACAATGGTGGTGAATGGAACCAGACGTCTGCCTCTAAAAGCTCCCTCACTGAAAGTTATACCATTAAATGATCGTGAATGTGATGCCTGATGACTGAGGTATTGTCAGTTTTGAGAAGCATGAAGCTAAACCACTCATGGTGGAAGCGTAGATTTAGGGTGCTGTGAAGCAAAACAGTCCCCCAAAAAAACTCATTTAGCTCAGACTGACAACATTTCTCATTATCAACATCCCATATACACACTCAGAAGGGTGGGTCAAAAGTCAATAAAATGGCTGTATTTTACTATTGCAATGTTAAAGCCCAAATTAAGTTTTTTTGGAAATGCCCTTATCATGCAAGCTGAACCATCTAAAGCCAGCTGGTTTGGTCCACATGGAGGTGGACAGAGTCCTCAAATAAAAGTGTTTTACAGTGATGTATCATCTGGAAATTGAAGCAGTCTAGAAAAAACTAAGTGCATAAAATATGAGCCTGAAAACATCAACTGCTGCAGAACTTCTCGATCCATGCAGAACCTATCAGCACAGGAACTGTACTTGACTCGCCTCTTTAGAGGTGTGAGTGACACTAAAGCAGTCCAGGAGCTAAACTAACATCACACAATGAAATTAAACCCAAAAAAGGGATGTGTGAATGTGAAGGAATGGAATGAGCGTCATCTGAAAAAGCACTCTTGTGCACGTGGAAGTAGTTTCTGCCCACTTTTGCACCCACAGGACCATTACAGCCACGCAATTCAGCCAAGAAACATAAGAAGAGGTTCCTGCCGGTAAGACCACACTACCTCCAGCGGGGTCTCCATGTCCAGCTCTATATTATTCATTTCATTCCGTGCCCACTGCAGCACTGCTTAGAGAAAGCGAATAGGCTTATAAACTAGTTATTGCAGTCGAGTTTCTGAGGGTGCTTTAATCAATCGAGGCGTTCATGTGATCCAGCAGATATCAAAAGTGGTGAAAAAAATTAGGCAGTCTTAATATGACACACCACGGTTTTGTTAATGCATTGGCTACATATCCCAAAGCATATCATAATGTCATTGAACAGAAACATAACTGCAATACAGTCATTTTATCCACATCATGAAGCCCTGTTTAGTCAAGCCCCCAAACACTATCTATATATATAAAGGCTGATTCTCTCACAAAATAGTACAATAAAAGCTTTCAAAACCACATAAGCAAGTCAATTAGAGATGGCTTAAAGGGGGATTCTACTGATTTTTCTCCACAAATTAGTTCAGAGTGGGTTTGAAAGTGAATGAAACACTAGAGAAACCTGCCAGGGCACAACTGTTCACAGTGGTGTGTGAATGGAACCAGATACCTCCACTAAAAGCTCCCTCACAAAAAGTTCTTCCATTAAATGTTTATGAATGTGTTGCCTGATGCCTGAGACATCGTTTTACCAGAGATTTGAGAAGCTTTTGGTCTAAAAAGAAACCTACACATGGAGCGTGTCAGGAGGCAAAATAGTCCCTAAATTAATTGGTTCTGATTTACTAGTCTGATTACCATCATTAATATTTGATATAAAGACTCAGAAGACGTATACAGGGGGCAATAGTAAATAACAGCTGCATTTGGGTTAACGGCTGGTTCAATTCACCACCACTGTAAAAGATAAACAAGTCTCTACAATGTATAATTTTACACCAAACCCACTCTGGACGGTTATTTGCAAACACTGTATTATGAGGTGATTGGGAAAATTGGTACAGTACTTGTTCCACTACAGTCTCCTGCAGTGCAAAATTGAGGAATCTTTGGGCTCCAGCAGCTTCTTGGCTGTCATACAACATTCATATTGTGCAAGCCAAATACTGCTTACAACCCACTCAAGCAACCAAAACATGAACCTACCTGTAACTCACACCATGCAACCTCCACAGTGGTCTCCGTGTCCAGTCCTTTGTAGACGGTCTTGAAGGAGCCTCTCCCAATCTCCACATTGAACTTGAGGTACCGTCCATCTGGCGAGGTGGCCACAGCTTTGGTCTCCATGTCCTCCTTCTCCTGCTCATACTTACTCAACTGCCGTGTAACTGCTTTCTGTGGCTTGACCACTTCGGGGTCAGAGTCAGAGCTGGGCTCATGCCCCGAACGCCTCCATGTCTCTGAAGTGCCTGAAGGAACTGGAGTTTCAGGACTGGAGACTGGAGAGGGAGATGGAGGAGGAGAGTCCACCTTCCCTTCTTCTGCCCCTGTCTCGGACAGGATGTTCTCTGCTGACCACGACAGCGCCTTGGAGAGAGCGTTGTTAAAGAACTGAGGCTCAGTGTCCACATTGAGCTTGTGGAGCACATAGGAATTTCTCCTAATGGACATTCTTTCCAAACACTCAGCATCTACATCAACAGGTAGACTTGGAAAACCAAGCCCGGACAGTTCCACCTGAGCATGAGACATGCTGAGAAAAAGTTAAACAGGTTATAGGAGTGTGGGAGAAGGTAAACAGTTTCACGACCAGCAGCAATGTACTCCTGCAGGTCAGTTAACAATCCATTGAGATGTTGGGGATGTTCTCGTGTGGGACATATCGTCTGGAGTTTCTTTCAGGAGTGCCCTCCAAGGAGTCTGAAGATGAAAGCAGAGGGGACTGAAAGTCAGCATGATTAACAGAACCAAGTTTTGTCTTTATACAGGAAAAACCTAACTTGTGGAGAGTAATTTTCCAGCTTAAATGGTGCAGAAGCTGCGTTTCGATGACTGTCCAGTCTTCAGTTGAACTGTTGCACGGTTTAAGGTGGACCAAAACACTCGGATAACTGGTGAAAAGGGACACAAGTTCAGACTCATTTAAAACTTGAGACGCATATCTCTTACCTTATATTATGGTCCGAATGAGTCCTTGGAAAAGACAATGTCTTTTCCACAGGTTAAAGAGCAGAAGGCATGCTCCTGCTCAAGAGGCTCCGTGCGCTGCTGTGAGGAGGATAGCCTCCGCAGCGCCGCGAGGAGAGCACAGACTCCGCCCCCACCTGAGCTCGAGGAAACAGACCGATTCACTCTCACTGAACCGATTCAGCCAGATTCAAATCAGTTCTCTTCTCTTCTCAGTAGTTTTTTATCATTAAAAATATATCATTTATAATGTGTGTGTGGGGGTGTGCGTGTACTTATAATGCTGCCTAAAGCATGAAAAAAAGCATCAGTATTTTATTTTAACTTCATATCATGTATAAATGATGGAATTCGAAAGGAAGTGTCGCTGACAGGCTAGCGGCATTACTTCTTTCCTGAACTTCGTTGATTCTACGAGGTGTCCTCGTTTTATAAGTGAAACTAAAAGTAGGGCTATGTTCTCTCAGATCTCATATACATTACTACTGTAGATATTTATTTAATTACATGCTGCCATTGCACACTGACGCTTCTATACTGTTCCAGATATTTTGTTACATGATGCTCTTCCTATATGCACTTTATTTTGGATTTACATGTCCTGTTTTTGTCACTGATGGAGAAAGTATTTGTACGAAAGTATAATGACAATAAAGCTATCTTACTCTTATTTGGGAATTATGAAAAATCGTGGAATTTCCCTTTAAAGTGTTGCTGGGACCTATTCAAAAATCGTTTGCCATGCGTTATATCGTTTTACTAGCTAAAAGGAGGCATAATTTGCCTCAGTGGTGAAGGAGGGTCAGGATCAGGAACACCTGCTTCACATATGTGAAGAAGAAGAAGTGAATCTTCAGCACAGATTGTTTGTGTTTCTCTGGAGACCAGACTGAATATGTCTTACACTAATGCACCAGCAATGTTTCACCTTTAGTATAGAATGATTCATGCAGCTGATGTCTGTTTTCCAGCCTTGCAGGGGTTGTGGGGTGACGCAATGGCAGCGTTGCCCCTCATAGTCCAAACAATCACACCTCATATACTGGGCCTTAAGTGTGAGGTGGCAGCCTGTAAGGTGTGTGGGTCGTCTGGCAGCACAAGCCACTTCTCAGGAGCAGCACTGGATTTTCTTTGTTAGTGTATGAGAGTTTGCAAAAACAATCTTTACATTAAGAGACTGTGCGTCATTCTGTAGTCTACAACATGACCCTAAATGAAGGCCCTCAGTCTCACTTGTTTTCTATGAGAAAACTACATGCACCCTGTGCAAAAAGGGGATGTAAGCACAGTCTATGGACAGAAGTATTGGGACACAGCTGTTTTTCAGGGTTTGGCCTAGGCCTCTTACTTTCAGTGATGAGCAATCTGAATGCTTCAGCAGAAGAAGAGATTTTGCCATGCTTCCTTCTAACATCATGGGGAAGAACCTTTTCTATTCCAGCATGACTGTGCCCCAGTGCACAAAACAAGCTCCATAAAGACATGGTTGGATGGGTTTTGTGTGGAAGAAGTTCACTGGCCCTTCATGAGTCCTGACCTCAACCCCATTCAACACCTTTAGGATAAAAAGCCTTCCAAGAAGAGAGGGAGCTGGTAAAGGGGGGGACCAACTCTATGTTAAAGTCTACATACTAGAATGCAATGTCATTAAAGTCCGTGTTGGTGTAATGGTCAGATGTCCCAATACTTTTGTCCATATAGTGTGTGTTAAATAACTATACAAAAATAAATGTCCTGAAAACTTAGGTCCCCATGCTGTATATGTAATTCTGTCTAAGCTGTATTGTTTTCATACAAACTCTCATTCAATTGTGCAAGAATTCTAATGCCGAAACTGTGCAAGAATTCTAATGCCCTTTTTAATGGACATACACCAGAGACAGTGTGAAAAAAATGGACACACATGAACACACACACATCCTTTTTTTTCCCACTCGAAACTGCAGTTTATCTCACTGATCTCATTCTTTTTTCCCTCACATATGATCATCACTAAAACCCGGTTATAGCTGTCAGGAAGATTTAAGTGTTGCTTGAAGGTGCCGCTATGACTTAAGAAGCAGGAAACAGGAGCAAAGAACACTCAGGGTGTGAAATAATGACAAAGAAATAATCATAATATTGGAGTAGAAGTGGCTTAAATGGGTTGTGTCCAAACAGCAAGCGGCTTTACGATGTTGTGTTTTCGATTGTGCCCACCTTTTACTCAATTACCAGCAACCAGGGTGCAAGATACTGCATGTCTTGGGGCAGTCGAGGCACTTGAACCGCACTTGAGACTCCCTGAAAGCCTCACGAGAAACTTTTTGGGGGTTTACAAGGACAAATGTCAGTGGCAGGAGGTGAACGACTGGAGTTATCTACATCAAAACTGAAATGATCAAAACCGAACAGACCTGCACCCCCCCCCCCCTTCCCCCAAACAAAACCTTTATCTCAACCCCACCAGGTGTGAGACCTGAACCCATAACCTGAGCCCACCGTGACAGCAGTACCACCCTGCCAACACAGTGGAGCGTTCCATTTACACCCAGTATCACATTTTATGAGAACTGCAATTATATTTCTTAGGCTTTTTTTTATATACTTTTATTTATTCTAATAATCATTTCTCTTATCTAGAATGGGTCTGTAAAAATGTAGAAAGTACAATGACCTCAGTCAGCCAGGACTGAAAGCAATAGTGTGGTTTCAAGACTAAAACACAAACAAAATAATTGTATAATTTTCTCCCATCCACAAAGGTATTTATGGTCAAAGTATGCACAAAAATTCAATTTCAATACAGTAGTTACGACTCTTTTTTACTGTGACCTACTGTTTGAGGCAAGTGTGTAAAGATGTAGACCTGCAGTCACCAAACCTGTCTTAACTGATCAACTCGTTACAGGCTCAGTTCAATTTTGGCTCATTTATAGTTTCTAAAACTGCTTCTTACTGCTGTGCATAAAATAAACCCTGGAACCATTAGCTGCATCCCCACAGAGCCTGGGTAAAGCTGTTGAGGCCGTTTCTCACGTCGGGACTCAGGATACAATAAATTTAGGGAGGGGAAATGCCACAAGCACTCTGTCTGCTCCCCAAGAAAACAGATCCAATGAAAATAGAAATAACTTTAATATAAATAAGATTATATAAGAGGCATGTTGTCACCCATCTGCTCTTTTTCCCAAGCATCCTAAAAGCCCAAATAGGGAAACATACTTCAGAACATCCAAAGCCTCCAAATTATCCCTGTTAAACCTGGGTTCCCTCAAAAGTGAGAGTACAGTTGGATGAGAATTGATGAGATGGTTAAACTCAAGGGTAACGGAGTGGCAGCACTAGTCTACCTGCATGGTGCATTTGTGTACAGCAGAGGGCGCCACTACAGCACCAACTTGCAATTTATTGGCGTCCCCTAAGGCCCATATAAGGTTTATCAGAAAAATGAGTTTTTCTGAGTCAGAAACGAGGACGGTGTGTGATGCTCAACTTTCACTGAACTCTGTAACCAAAAACTTTCATCGAACTTTGTAAGCAACCAAAACACATCTCATGTCTACAGCTCATTAGCATCATTACCTCTGACAACAGACAAACAAGGCTAATGTTTGTAAACACAGTAAACCAGTCCCAAAAGTATACCCACTGGACTGTACAGATTATGGGCTGTTTACACACATCTTTAGAACTTCTTTTTTCCTTAAATGACCTGTACAGACCAAACTGTGAGTCTTAGGGCCTCAAAACCTGGTGAATAAGTAGTAACTCCTCGCACTACTCAAACCTACAACCGGAATCAGAATGGCCTCAAGTTTTTTCTTTTGAGGGGGGTCAAACTTTTGCATTAATAGCCCCTATGTGTCATGGGAAACATTGATTCTTTATCTCATGTCCTACAAAAAAGCCTCAAGAACCCTGGACACAAGCTGTTGGTGTAGCTCTGGATGGGAATCGTTTACAGATCTTTGCAGATGGACTATACAGCTCCAGACATGTTCTAGTTGTATTGTGGTATCTGCAGATGCATTGTTCTCATCAAAATCCATGCCAAGACCACAGTTTTGGACCCCAGACTGGCACTCAAACTCTGGGTCCTCATGGTCCCCCCGATGTTTATTTGTTCTCAATCCCCAAGTGTTCCAACATGGGTCGCAAAAATTTGGGTCATCATCTGGGGCGGTTCCTGAGGAAGTTTGAGAACTGTTGCTCTTGGTGGTCCGATTCTTAATAACACTGTTTCACTGAACATGCCAGTTTGGTTCAAAATCAAACACTCATTATGAAATGACCTCAATTCATTTCGAGGATTGAAACAGAGAGAAATGAAAACCTCTCGTTTATTTGTACAGTATTACACAGGTATAAAAGGTGGTGGGAGACAGACACGGACAAGAAGAGTAAGTAAATGCTACTGAGAAGTTTCAGCAAACTGGTGCTATGAGCCACGTCGCCACCAGCACCGGCACGTTTACGCAAGAGAACGCAAGGTTCTACTCTTCAGGTGTCTTTGACAGGAAGCATTAGAAGGTTCCCAAAAAAGTCATTTGGGATTACGTAGTAGCACACGGAGGAGATTTTCAAGTAGACTCTTGTGGGGTTTACAGATAAAAGGAACAAAATCTAACCTTATGTACAACAAATAGAGCTGGAGAATTTTTTTCAGGGCATTTTCCTGATATGTGAGCCATGGACCGATCTTTCAGTCATCTGTCACGTTTTGAGAAATTCACTGAATACACTTGGGTCGTCAGAAGTCAGTTTGCAAGGATTAAAAGAATACCACAGGATTTCTCAAGCTAATCTTTGTCTTTGTGTCTGTAGCGTTTAATTGCTCAACATGGTCAATAATTTCTCTAAAAAAAAAAAAAATCTGTTGACTCAAAACACACATCAAATAAATGAGATACAAAATGTTCCAGCTTCGGTCCATTGGCTTTTACTACGCATGTGTCTTGAGTCAGCAAGTTTTCTGGCCTTTACTATAAAAAATAAAGGATGAATCCTATGCTGTATTCCTAAGTAATGGAGTGCTATGACTGTTGCTATGATTTTCCGATCACGGCTCAAGACCGGAACACACCATACGGTGAGATTCCGCATTGGAAATCCTTCTCTAACCCAGTGCTGTGTGAGGAAAACCAGCGCCTAAAGCTCATCAGAGAGCTGAACCCAGTAGATTATAAAGAGAAAATAATGATCAGGCCTAAAAGAAGCCCCATAACCCCGCCTTCCCAAAGTCCAAATTTGAAAATTCAGAAGAACTTGACTCCTTTTCCATCTTCCAGCGTGATGATTTCTGCTTTGCCTTCAGTCTGCAGGGCCTGCAGCGAGCGCAGCAGCATCCAGTCCTCGAGCCCATGGAACTCTGGGAAATGAAGTTTTGTAAAGAGGTTGGTTTACATCATGCTACTTTGAGAATACCAATGATTTCCAGCCATTTCAATATACTGCACCAAACAACTTTAGAATATCCACTCACTCGAAGAACACTTATGATAGAAACCAATAGAAAGATGCTCCAGCAAATTTCCACTGGTTTCTACTGTAAGCATGTTTCCACTGGTTTCTACTGTAAGCATGTTTCCACTGGTTTCTACTGTAAGCATGTTTCCACTGGTTTCTACCCTAACCATGTTTCCACTGGTTTCTACCCTAACCATGTTTCCACTGGTTTCTACTGTAAGCATGTTTCCACTGGTTTCTACTGTAAGCATGTTTCCACTGGTTTCTACTGTAAGCATGTTTCCACTGGTTTCTACTGTAAGCAAATTAGTGTTTCCAGCTTTTCTAACTATGGAAATTATACTGTGTAAGGTAATTACTTGTTTAGGAAAATTGCAGCAGAAATCTGGTACGGAAACCACTGGAGTCTTAATTCAATTAAATTAAGCATCTATGGCGCATTCGGTATTACACCCAAAAAAATCCTATTTACATCTGGTCACTTCATTTGACTGGAATCTGGATTTTATCCTGATCAGATTTTAGCCACATGTAATTAAATTACACATGTTCCATTCAGACTGAAATCCATTTATTATGCAGCAAATATGCAAAGCAACTCATATATAACAACCAGTCATGTGTGCCGCTTCTCATTTTTTGTTCTGTTCAAAAGAAAAGCACAGTTTTCCATCGTGAACCATGTGCATTATAATGCAATGTGTGGCAGCAAAGTGGAGTTTTATTTGAGTTGACTGTTATAATTCTACACATGCTCATTGTGTTTTTTCTGTGCTACTAACTGTGCAGTAAGAATATGTTTCCTGTGCAACTTGTGCTCATATGCAATAACGTATATATTGTGCAACATTTTAATTTCTGATAAACTACATTTCCCTCTTACAATACTGTTATGTTGCTATATTGTCCAATTATTGTTTATTTATTGTAATGTTCTGTCAACCGTGTAACTGCCATCCATGCAGTAATCATGCCTATAGTGCAATACTCATCACTCTGGAAGGTTTACATAATCTCCACACTTGCTTTATATTTATTGTCTGTCTGCTGTTCTCTGTATGTTGTAGCTTGCACTCTATTGCATGTTCCTATATGTTGCACCGTGTTCTGTGGAGAAACATTGTCTCATCTCACTATGTACGTGTACACAGCTGCTGATGACAAAGTAACCTTGGACCTTGAAACTGAACCTTGTTCAGAGTGGGATACGGAATTAAAATTACACTCTGAGAAGCTCACATCAGAAAATGAACTGAAAGATCAGTGACGCTGCTTTAGGTGCTGAAGGGGAGTCCCTGTCATGGGTTTAACAGCAGAGGATGTCATGATGGTACTCGGAGGAGTTTTGCTTGTTGAATGTGTCTCAGACTACCTCTTGAAGGGGTTAGAGTGGTAGAATTTCTGTCTGTTTTAAACGCAATTTATGGGCATTCACACTCAAACTAATGCTGATATAATGTGTATGAAGTGACCAGATATAAACGTGGTCTGTATATCTTATAACCTAATTTGCTGATCTACATACCAATTCAGTTTTGAAATCTGAAAGGAGTACAGATATTCCCTTTTTTTTTTTTACACTCATTTATTTTACAAATATATTTTTTTAAAGGCCATTCTATACAGAGCCAAAGGCATGTCAGCCCACTCCACAATGTGGGCTCTTGAAGGAACCATATATTCCTATATACTGGTCTCCAAGTGATAATACATGCATTGACAAAGTAGTACTAATCGGTTAAAAGCCAGTGTTGCTGTGCTGGTAGCATGCGCCTTAAAAACAGTACTTTAGTCTTAGAGAGTCAATTTTGAAAAGGAATTAAATTAAAAATGTAAAACTACACTGAGCAACAACTTTGACAGTGCAGTGCCAAATAAGACCTTTCGGACAAAACCAGACAGCTTACCTTCGCTTTCTGTGTCTTCACCATTAGAAAGTTCATAAAGTGTAAACACTGAGTTGACCATGCCATTTTTAGAGACCTGGTGGGGTGTAGGGCACAGAAAAAGACAATAAAAATGAACACTTAGATTTAGTTGTTGTGGTTATTTCACATCTACGGACGGCCCAAATCTTTCCGAGCTAATACACTGGCCTCAGAAATGCTGCATAAACACAGACAAACTTTATGACTAAAATGTGGCTATACAAATCAGTCAAAACACATTTAGGGCTCAGCGCTGTTGGCCTGAAGTGGGGATGGAAATTGGTAGGGTGGCACACATACAAAACTTTGTGTGTTCAATATAAGAGATTATACAAGCTGTGCAGAATAAGAATACACAAGAACACTCTATAAACTTTGCAGAATGCTAACTCCAGCCTGCTGCTAGCAGTGCATCACCAAATGTCAAATATAAAAACACTGCAAGCTTGTTTTAAACCAGAATAAGGGTAAAGGTTTTGTGTCCAAGTTTCTCATGTCTGCAAAGCTCTGAGTGCGGTGACTAGGCATTTCTTCAGATCCAGAGATCAGGTAACTCCTAGTGCTTCGGCATCACTCATTTCCAAGGTTAGTATCCATTTTCAGGGTTACTTCACACCTATAACTATCCCTGTGTGAATGATACATTTCCATCTTATCTTACATCTGTTTTCAAGAGCACACTACACCTATTTCCAGGGTTATGCTACCACTATTACCATGGTTACACAAGCACAGATTCCTGGAAAACATGATCCATTGCTGGCTGCACAAAAAAGCCCAGCAATGCCCTCAACAAAGCTCAAGTTATGAAATATCGGATGAGCTTGTTGTTTTCATTCTTATCCAAAACCATTCCAGGGAAACGGCTCTGCTATCAGTAGCTGAAGCTTCAAAAATCAACCAGAGTGAAAGCTCAGTACTCCCTTATCCTTCTGGATCTATCAGCTGCCTTCAATACAGTTGATCACACCATCCTCCTATACATACTCTCAAACATGGGTATGGGTAGAGTTCATTCCCAGTTCAAATGAGTTCATTTCAAATGAGCTGGTGACAGGAACAAGGGCCATCTTGAATACTACAAGAGATAAGTATCAGTATATGGTCAATGTGAGATGAATTTCATGCCCCATTTTTGTGGCTGAGAGCGCCTGGTATCAATGGCACAGCGGAGAATGACTGAAGCCACTCTGGTCTTAGTGAAGTTTATAGAAAATATCTGTAATAAAACAGATCCTCATCAAGTACAAACAAAATGGGGCATTTCAGAAAGTGGGACATTCCACAAGCATCCTCAGTGCAACTTCTACCCATATGTTTCAGATAAATAGTGAAAAGGGGTGACGTAGCTAACAGTAAACCAAACCAAATTGACGGCTGTGTGTGGACAGAGACTCACCCACTGATAAATCAGCTTGCCCCACTCTTCGGGTCTTCTCCACATGATTAAACAGCGTGTTTTGTTTTTGTCCATCCATTCCAGATTCCCTGATATCAAGTAACGAAAGTGAAAGTGTAAGTGCTGAGGTTACACTGCATTATGCGATCAAAACTGAAGTGCTCTGTCAGTATCAGAAAACTTTTCTGCTTATGTTACAACTTTTCTGCTCAGTCACACAGGACAAGTAATATAAAATATAAGTGCTAAAGAAATCCAATTAAACCCTATAAAAACACGAGTTCAAAAATAATCTATGCTGTGTACATGATGCTGGGTACAAATACTATAGATAAGTAATAACACAAATGGTGGTTAAGCGTGTGTTATCTCACAATAGGGATCAGTTGCGTATAAGCCATGTGGTTAGACTATTGAACATAACAACAATAACAAGTAATAATAATAATAATAATAATAATAATAATAATAATAATAAGGCATTGCACACAATTAAATGATTCATTACCCAATTAGAAACTACACATAACACACACTGTAGACTATTGCACATAATATTAAGATAATAATGCACATAATAATCCCAAATAAGAATCTGGACAACAATGCATCAAATCACCTTTTTTCCTCAGTTCCTCAAAGACAACTTGTATGGCCTCAACAGAGAGCTTTCCTGAGTAAAAAAGAGTTCAGGGCAAATCACCAGAAAGGGAACGTCCTCCAAACAGGGTTAATCAGACAAGCTATGTTCATTTCATTATAAATCCTTACCTTATTACTTCTCATCACTGAGCAGTTTCTGACCACAGTGGTGCTGCAGTTCAGATATTATTTAGTGGACAATTCTCAGCACCGCAGTGACATTTACATGACCGTGGGCATGCTGTGTCTGTGTGCCACTGATACCAGCAGTGGTGGAGTGGTATTACACATCACTGCTAGGCTGAAAGTGGTCCACCACCCAAATGTCACCACCCAAGAGCAAGTCTGTGGTCAGAAACCAATCCCTGATGAAGGTCTAATGGAGCTCAAGCACATTGTGCAAGAGCAGATGGGTCTGTAACTGCACAGATAGCCAATGTGTGTATATGAGTGTGAAGCAGTGTTTGGCTAAGGCTACGGCTGCACTTTTAAAGGATACTCTCAATCTTCTTGTTGTTAAACACTGGGCTCTCTTGAATCTCCAACACGTCCACTGTGTAAAGCTTCCGATGGCGGCAATACGACAGGACGAGCGAGCACCACGCCGCCAGCTGTTTCTGTCTCGTATCAACATTTGGCTGTAATCTGAAATGATAAAAACTGCAGTTAGGATTTGATTGCATTCAGCCAAGAGAGCATCAGTACTGATTCTACTGGTCAGTGCTTTTCTACAGAGAACTGAAGATAATACACTTACACTAAATGGACAAAAGCACCGCTACTACTGACCGCCACACACAGAATGTTAATGACATTGCATTCAAATACATAGACTTAAATATGGAGTTGGTCCCCACTTTGCAGCGATAACAGCTTCCACTCTTCTTGGAAGTTTCACATGATTTTAGCGTTTTTGTGGGAATTTGTGCCTATTCACTCTATAAAGCATTTATGAGGTCAAGAACTGATGTTGGACGAGAAGGCCTGGCTCACAATCTCCGTTCCAGGTCATCCCAAACCTGGTGCTGGATGGGGTTAAGGTGAGGGCACTGTGCGGGACAGTCAAGTTGTTTCACATTAAAATCTCATCTGCACTGGGGCACAGTCATGCTGGAAAATAAAAGGTTCTTCCTCAATCTGTGTCCACGAAGCTGGAAGCATGTTGTTGTCCAAAATGTCTTGGTCTGCTGAAGCATTAAGATTGTGTTTCACTGGAAGCAAGGGGGCACATGCATTCAGAATTTAGATGTGTGTCCCAATACTTTTGTACATATAGTGTGACTGCAGAGTTTCATGTCTGTGCGCTTGGGGATAACATCCACCCTTACCTCACACAGGACATACACAAAGCAAAGCGTGTGCCTCTGTGGGTGTGCGGGTTTTAGGCAGTTTGTCGACAAACGAAGTGAAATGACAGCTACATACATAAAAGTACGTAGATCTGATCATATTTTCCATAGCTGTCTGTTTTTGTGAGGGAAGGCTGTTAGCTCTGGACGCTTCCTTAGCACTAAAGCTCAGAGCTCAGAGGCTCTCACAGCTCTGAAATCCTATCTACAACAGAAAAAAATCACTTTTAGAAACGAAAGCTGTTTCCTGAGTTGTTCTCATCCCTCCTGTCCCGACAGCGAGACTGAAAAGCGGGCACTTACGTGAAAAACGGGGGGAAATTATACTGCCACGGCCACTCAAAACTCATCTCCAACACTGCAGCCTGTCTGACACACAGCTATGGAGAAACATGGGGACGACCGCCAAACGAAAAGTCCCTGTAAATTAAATTAAATTAAATTAAATTAAATTAAAAGTCCCAGTTTAAAAAACATGGATGAATGGATAGATAGATAGATAGATAGATAGATAGATAGATAGATAGATAGATAGATAGATAGATAGATAGATAGA